>CM075979.1:87752367-88050738 GCA_038087875.1 Malacoraja senta | reverse complement strand
GGTTGCCCACTGCCCCTGGGTTGCCCACTGCCCCTGGGTTGCCCACTGTCCCTGGGTTGCCCACTGTCCCGGGTTGCCCACTGCCCCTAGGTTGCCCACTGCCCCTGGGTTGCCCACTGCCCCTGGGTTGCCCACTGCCCCTGGGTTGCCCACTGTCCCTGGGTTGCCCACTGCCCCTGGGTTGCCCACTGTCCTAGGTTGCCCACTGCCCCTGGGTTGCCCACTGTCCCTGGGGTTGCCCACTGCCCCTAGGTTGCCCACTGCCCCTGGGTTGCCCACTGCCCCTGGGTTGCCCACTGCCCCTGGGTTGCCCACTGTCCCTGGGTTGCCCACTGCCCCTGGGTTGCCCACTGTCCTAGGTTGCCCACTGCCCCTGGGTTGCCCACTGCCCCTGGGTTGCCCACTGCCCCTGGGTTGCCCATTGCCCCTGGGTTGCCCACTGTCCCTGGGTTGCCCACTGCCCCTGGGTTGCCCACTGTCCTAGGTTGCCCACTGTCCCTGGGTTGCCCACTGCCCCTGGGTTGCCCACTGCCCCTGGGTTGCCCACTGTCCCTGGGTTGCCCACTGCCCCATGGTTGCCCACTGCCCCTGGGTTGCCCACTGCCCCTGGGTTGCCCACTGTCCTAGGTTGCCCACTGTCCCTGGGTTGCCCACTGCCCCTGGGTTGCCCACTGCCCCTGGGTTGCCCACTGCCCCTGGGTTGCCCACTGCCCTTGGGTTGCCCACTGCCCCTGGTCCATTCACCAAGACCCTCTAAAGAAGGTTCTCGACCCGAAACGTCACCCATCCCTTCTCTCCAGAGATGCTGCCTGTCCCGCTGAGTTACTCCAGCTTTTCGAGAAAAAACGTTTTCACCCAGAGAGTTGTGAATTTATGGAATTCCCTGCCACAGAGGGCAGTGGAGGCCAAGTCACTGGATGGATTTAAGAGAGAGTTAGATAGAGCTCTAGGGGCTAGTGGAGTCAAGGGATATGGGGAGAAGGCAGGCACGGGTTATTGATTGGGGACGATCAGCCATGATCACAATGAATGGCGGTGCTGGCTCGAAGGGCCGAATGGCCTCCTCCTGCACCTATGTTTCTATGTTTTTCGAGTCTGTCCTCCATCAACATCCTTGTGTTCACCATTGACGAGGAATCCCAATGGCCCAGACACATTAACGCCGTGGCCACAGTTAGAGCCTCCCCACACTGGCACACACTGACTGCACAAGCATCACCTGCCAAAGATGCTCGACGATTGCTTCCCAAACTTTCAACCTCTCAGCAAAAAGGACAAAGTCAGTAGGTTGATGGAAATGCTGCTCTTTGCAGATTCCCTTCCAACTTACACGTCAACCTTCCAAGTTACACACTAGTCTAACGAAGGGTGCTGACCTGAAACGTCACCTATCCATGTTCTCCACAGATGCTGCCTGACCCGCTGAGTTACTCCAGCGCTCTGTGAAACGTCACCTATCCATGTTCTCCACAGATGCTGCCCGACCCGCTGAGTTACTCCAGCACTCTGTGAAACGTCACCTATCCATGTTCTCCACAGATGCTGCCTGACCCGCTGAGTTACTCCAGCACTCTGTGAAACGTCACCTATCCATGTTCCGGCAGCATCTATGGAGCGAAGGAAATAGGCAACGTTTCGGGCCGAAACCCGGAAGGGTTTCGGGCCGAAACGTTGCCTATTTCCTTCAGGGTTTCGGTCCAAAAGGTTGCCCATTTCCTTCGCTCCACAGATGCTGCCTGACCCGCTGAGTTACTCCAGCACTCTGTGAAACGTCACCTATCCATGTTCTCCACAGATGCTGCCTGACCCGCTGAGTTACTCCAGCGCTCTGTGAAACGTCACCTATCCATGTTCTCCACAGATGCTGCCTGACCCGCTGAGTTACTCCAGCACTTTGTCCCCCTTTTTTTGTAAACCAGCACCTGCACTTTCTTGTATCCACAACACACGCCAACCAGACTTTATTGGAGAAACAAGGAACTGCAGATGCTGGTTTACTAAAAAAAAAAGACACAGAGTGCTGGAGTAACTCAGCGGGTCAGGCAGCATCTGTGGAGAACGTGGGTAGGTGGCGTTACGGGTCGGGACCCTCCCTCAGACTCCAGATGTCTTCTTGTTTTCTATATTAGCGATTGGGATGAGAATGTACACGGTTTCACTAGTAAATCTGTTGTTGACGCTAAAAAAGATGGTGTCACAGACAGTGAAGATTGTTGTCAAAAACTACAGTGGATTGGACAAGTTAGGCCTGTGTGACTCTCAGACTAATTGTTGATGAAATTATCCTCCATTCCCCTTAATCTGGAGAAGCTGAATGGATTCGAACTGGTATATGATATAAAAGATAGAATTTAATTGACAATTTCCTTCGGTCTAAGACTGCATAAGGATATTTCTAGAAGTGTGTACCTGACTGACATGTTAGTCATGCAGAAATAAACAACTGCAGATGCTGGATTATAACACAGAGTGCTGGAGTAACTCAGCGGGTCAGGCAGCATCTGTGGAGAACATGGATAGGTGACGTTTCACAGAGTGCTGGAGTAACTCAGCGGGTCAGGCAGCATCTGTGGAGCGAAGGAAATGGGCAACCTTTCGGGCCGAAACCCTGAAGGAAATAGGCAAAGTTTCGGGCCGAAACCCGGAAGGGTTTCGGGCCGAAACGTTGCCTATTTCCTTCGCTCCACAGATGCTGCCGGAACATGGATAGGTGACGTTTCACAGAGTGCTGGAGTAACTCAGCGGGTCAGGCAGCATCTGTGGAGAACATGGATACGTGACGTTTTGGGCCGGGATCCTTCTTCAGACAAGTTGAGATTAGTTTATTGTCCACATGTACCGAGGTTTTGTTGCGTGCTAACCAGTCAGCGGAAAGGCAATGCATGGCAATACATGGTGACAATAGAGCCATTCACAGTGTACAGATACATGAGAATAATGTGAATGATGTTTGGAGCAAGATCCAGCCAGTAAAGTCCGATCAAAGATAGTCTGAGGGTCTCCAATGAGATAGATACTCCAGACATCAGACATATTTAGTTTAAGAAGGAACTGCAGATGCTGGAAAATGGAAGGTGGACAAAAAAGCTGGAGAAACTCAGCGGGTGAGGCAGCGTCTATGGGGCGAAGGGAATAGGCGACGTTTCGGGTCGAGACCCTTCTTCAGACTGATGTGAGGGCAGGCGGGGGGGGGGGGCAGGAAGAAGAAAGGAAGAGGCGGAGACAGTGGGGCGGTGGGAGAGCTAGGAAGGGGAGGGGAAAGAAGGAGAAAGCAAGGACTACCTGAAATTGGAGAAGTCAATGTTCATACCGCTGGGGTGTAAACTACCCAAGCGAAATATGAGGTGCCTCTCCTCCAATTTCCGGTGGTGCTCACTCTGGCCATGGAGGAGGCCCAGGACAGAAAGGTCGGAGTCGGAATGGGAGGGGGAGTTGAAGTGTTGAGCCACCGGGAGATCAGGTAGGTTATTGCGGATAGAGCGGAGGTGTTGGGCGAAGCGATCGCCAAGCCTCTGCTTGGTCTCACCGATGTAGAGCAGCTGACATCTAGAGCAGCGGATGCAATAGATGAGGTTGGAGGAGGTTGCCTATTTCCTTCTGGGTTTCGGCCCGAAACGTTGCCTATTTCCTTCAGGGTTTCGGGCCGAAACGTTGCCTATAGATGCTGCTGCACCCGCTGAGTTTCTCCAGCATTTTTGTGTACCTTCGATTTTCCAGCATCTGCAGTTCCTTCTTTAACACTTACTCTCCCCTAGTCCCATCTACCTGCACTCAGACCATAACCCTCCATTCCTTTCCCGTCCATATACCCATCCAATCTATGTTTAAATGATCAAATCGAACCTGCCTCCACCACTTCCACTGGAAGCTCATTCCACACAGCTACCACTCTCTTGAGTAAAGAAGTTCCCCCTCATGTTGCCCCTAAACTTCTGTCCCTTAATTCTCAAGTCATGTCCCCTTGTTTGAATCTTCCCTACTCTCAATGGGAAAAGCTTATCCACGTCAACTCTGTCTAACCCCTTGGCCCGAAGAGTTAAATCCAACTCTCTCTTGAAAACGGTGTGATTTTAACAATTTGATGTGTGATATGTGGGTTCCAGATTGCGATGGAGAGTTCCGGTGAATGCACCAGCCCGTACACAGACGCCAGTCCGAGCTTCATGGCGATGTTGCAGGAAGTGGAACCTCGGGTAGCACGCCGACGTCTCTCTCAGGCTCGGCACCGGGCGAAGCTGGCGGGTCTCTTCAATCACCTGCGAGACACCGTGTGCCCCCTGTCCAAGAGGACCAGGAGAACGACCTCAAAAGTAAGGAGGCACGAGAGACTGCCGGTCTCCACCGAAAACAAAAGTGCTGGAGGAACTCAGCGGGCCAGGCAGCATCTGTGAAGGGAAATGGACAGACGATGTTTCAGTCTGGAGAAGGGTCCCGACCCAACCCGATCCGCCAACAGACAATAGACAATAGGTGCAGGAGTAGGCCATTCGGCCCTTCGAGCCAGCACCGCCATACAATGTAATCATGGCTGATCATCCCCAATCAGTACCCCGTTCCTGCCTTCTTCCCCATATCCCCTGACTCCGCTGTTTTTAAGAGCCCTATCTATTTCTCTCTTGAAAGCATCCGGAGAACCTGCCTCCACCGCCCTCTGAGGCAGAGAATTCCACAGACTCACCACTCTCTGTGAGAAAAAGTGTTTCCTCGTCTCCGTTCTAAATGGCTTATTCCTTATTCTTAAACTGTGTGGCCCCTGGTTCTGGACTCCCCCAACATCGGGAACATGTTTCCTGCCTCTAGCGTGTCCAAACCATTAACAATCTTATATGTTTCAATGAGATCCCCTCTCATCCTTCTAAACTCCAGAGTGTACATCCATCCATTTCACTCCACAGATGCTGCCTGACCCGCAGAGTTTCTGCAACAGTTTGCTTTTAACTTCAGAAGCAAGAAGCAAGTTAAGAAATAGTTCTCAGGCTCTCAAACAACTCAGATATGACCAGAAGGTAACTGCAGATGCTGGTTTGTACAACAGATAGGCACAAAGTGCTGGAGGAACTCAGCGGGCCAGGCTGCATCTCTGGAGAAAAAGAACAGGTGATGTTTCTGGTCGGGACCCTTCTTCAGACTAAGGGTCCCGATCCGAAATGGCATCTATCGTTTTTCTCCATAGATGCTGCCTGACCTGCAGAGTTACTCCAGCACCTTGTGTCTATATCAGATATGATATTGTTGGGATAGTAAGTTACATATGCAATGACATGCAAACTCCACACATACAGCACACGAGGTCAAGATCTCTGGTGCTGCGAGGCATTAAGAGATAGGAGGTTAAATACCGTGTGTTTTAAACCCATTAAAACAAAGAATGATCAGCATGTTGCCTTTAGTAGCCTTAAAGACCTGTCCCACGTACGTGATTTTTCTGGTGACTTGCTGGCACCAGGTCGCCGAAAATGTTCAAAATGTTGAAAATCCAGCTGCTTCTCCGGAGGTACGACTCTTTGGGCGACTACTCACGACCAGACAGGCGTCACCCCGCGATATGGTCGTGAGTAGTCGCCCAAAGAGTCGTACCTCTGGGAAAGCCGCTGGATTTTCACCATTTTGACATTTTCCGGCGATCTGCCGTGACTTTGACGGGTGCTGGCAAGTCGCCGAAAAAATCACGTAAGTGGGACAGGCCCTTTAGGATATCCCAAAATATGTCGAGCCAAAGATGTAATATTGAAGTGTTGTAATACAGGGATTCAATTGGTCATAAGTTCAAGGAGCAGAATTAGGCCATTCGGCCCATCAAGTCTACTCCGCCATTCAATCATGGCTGATCTATCTTTCCCTCCCAACCCCATTCTCCTGCCTTCTCCCCATAACCCCTGACACCCGTACTAATCAAGAATCTGTCAATCTCCGCCTTAAAAACATCCACTGACTTGTGGCCTCCACAGCCGTCTGTGGCAAAGAATCCCACAGATTCACCGCCCTCTGACTGAAGAAATTCATTGGTCAATTGTTTAGTTTAGAGATACAGCGCGGAAACTAGCCCTTCGGCCCACCGGGTCCGTGCCGACCAGCGATCCCCGCACACTAACACTATCCTACACACACACGAGGGACAATTTACATTTACACTGAGCCAATTAACCTGCAAACCTGTACGGCTTTGGAGTGTGGGAGGAAACCGGAGCACCCGGAGAAAACCCACGCAGGTCACGGGGAGAAGGTACAAACTCCGTACAGACAGCACCCGCAGTCGGGATGGAACCCGGGTCTGTGGCGCTGTGAGGCAGCAACTCTACCGCTAGTTCTGCTTTTCCCGGGAGCATGGTAGGTTTGGTTGAGGGCTGGGATTGACGCGAGTACTCTCGCCAACAGAAGCTTACAGTACCATCGCTGCTGCAGGCTTGGCATGTCACCTTTTACACGCTAGGCCTCAAGTTAAACCTTGGCTTTGAGTTTTATTTCATCTGCAGTGGCAGGTGTTACGGAAGGCAAAGAACTACATCATGGATTTGGAAAGAAAGCTTGAAAACCTGCTGATACTCAAAGGTCAGTGTTTGTTATTGATTAGAAGTCAAGTCCAGTCACATTTATTTATACAGCACATTTAAAAAACAACTCTCGTTGGCCAAAGTGCTTTACATTTGTTATAAGAATAGCACAAACAAACAAACTACATACATATATACATGTAGCCCTCACTCAGAGGACGTCAGGAAAGGCTTGGGAGCATAGATACGTTTTTGGTCTTGACTTAAAAGCGTCGATGGAGGGGGCAGTTCTGATGGGAAAGGGGATGTACCAATCCCTACGGTTCCTCACCACAACTGACAACTGATTCTTGGGGGTGACCACTGGGTGATCTTGCTACCATCTTGAGTTGTGTACCTCAACGTCATTGGGTGTTTTGGGCTTTTATCACAAGACAGCCTCAGTTGAGGCAGGCCCACCGCAGGGTGATCAGACCTGGGTGTGTGTCTTATGGTTAGCCTCTACATGGTCACGTGGCAGGCAGCCCAGACACCATCTTTTCTCTTCAGCCACAGCCAGTGACTGATCCATTCGGCTTTTTTCCTTCCATCTTCCTCTCTACCGCTGACTGGGGCTGGCTGGGCTCTGGACTGGTGTCCGTTGGTGGGGCAGTACTTGGTCGAGCTTGGCCTGGGGTGCCGATACCCTGTGGACTGTGGTGGTTAACCCGCCACTGGGCTTCACTCGACTGATTTGTGCTAGCTCTTAGAAAGTAATGGTCAATGCGAGAATTGATTAAAAAAACAATCTTTCAGCGATTTATCCCACGGAATGTGGCCATCGAGGGCAAAACCACAATTATTACTGAACCCTTGGGAATGTGAGAAAAAAGATCACGGAATCCGGAGCCGGTGAGAAAGAGAGAATGGCGAAGGATATGTTTTCAAGTCGGGTAGAGTCTGACTTGAGGGGAGGCTGTAGGTTGTGGTGTTCCCATGTCCCCTGGTACCCCTGCCTCACTAGCCAGTGGAAGTCACACGTATACAACCATGCTGCTCCATAAGGCCACAAGACACAGGAGCAGGATAAGGCCATTCAGCCCATCAAGTCTGCACCACCATTCCATCATGGCTGATCTAGCTTTCCTCTCTCAAGCTCATTCTCCTCACAATCTTTGATGCCTTCACTAATCGAGAACCAGTTTAAAAAATACCCACTGACTTGCCCTCCACCGCCGCCTGTGGCAATGAATTCCACAGATTCACCACCCTCTGGCTAAAGAAATTCCTCCCCATCTCCTTTCTAAACATACGTCCTTTCACTCTGAGGCTGCGCCCTCTGGTTCTGGGCTCTCCCACCATTGGAAACATCCTCTCCACGTCCACTCTATCCAGGCCTTTCACTATTCGGGAAGTTTCAATGACACCTCCCCACATCTTTCTAAACTCCAGTGAATACAGGCCCAGAGCCGGCAAACCGTTCATCATACATCAACCCAATCCTCCCCGGGGTCATCCTTGTAATCCTTCACCACGCCAGCACATCCTTCCTCCAAAAGCCGTGGCTTCAAAGAACAGATTTAAACAGGATTTCCTGACCTCGAACCAGTGTGGCCTTGAGGTGTAAATAGTTTTCCCTAATCCATTCATCCCGTTACAACAATAGACAAAAGACAATAGACAATAGACAATAGGTGCAGGAGTAGGCCATTTGGCCCTTCGAGCCAGCACCGCCATTCAATGTGACCATGGCTGATCATCCCCAATCAGTTCCTGCCTTCTCCCCATATCCCCTGACTCCGCTATTTTTAAGAGCTCTCTCTTGAAAGCATCCGGAGAACCTGCCTCCTCCACCCTCTGAGGCAGAGAATTCCACAGACACACCACTCTTTGTGAGAAAAAGTGTTTCCTCGTCTCCGTTCTAAATGGCTTACTCCTTATTCTTAAACTGTGGCCCCTGGTTCTGGACTCCCCCCAACATCGGGAACATGTTTCCTGCCTCTAGCGTGTCCAAGCCCTTAACAATCTTATATGTTTCAATGAGATGCCCTCTCATCCTTCTAAACCAGTTTAGTTTAGTTCTAGTTTAGAGATACAGCGCAGAAACAGGCCCTTCGGCCCACCGAGTCCTTGCTGACCAGCGATCCTCCTACACACACTGGGGACAATTCACCTTTTTTACCGAAGCCAATTAACCTACAAACCTGCACGTCATTGGAGTGTGGGAGGAAACCGGGGCACCCGGAGAAAACCCACACAGGTCACGGGGAGAACGTACAAACTCCACACAGACAGCACCCGCAGTCAGGATCGAACCCGGGTCTCTGGTGCTGCGCCACCGTGCCGCCCTAGTTGGTGTTTTTGAAAATTTACATGTTATATAATAGGACCACTTGTGTGACATAAATCTGCTTAATCTTTCCGATATTCTGCTGCATGACAGAAAAGTACCAGTTGAAAGATGATCAGCCGTCGAGCCTGGAAGAAGTGAAAGAAGAATATATCGGCTATTACAAGGACCACAGGTGCGTCATGGAGATCAGCGTGGTCCGTTGCCACGTTACAAATATCAAATACTTCCCTTTTCCCAAAATTATTATTAAGGGCCTGTCCGACTTGGCGATTTTTTCGGCGACAGCCGGCGCCATTGGCTGACGTATCAGGGTCACCGAAGAATTTGCGGCGGTGATGACATATTGACGCGCGGCGTTTTTTCAAGTGTCCCGACATTTTATTTTTTGTCGCCGCTGGATTTTGAAATGTTCAAAACCTTTTGGTGACACTGATATGACGCCGGCAGTCGCCGAAAAAAATCGCCAAGTGGGACAGGGCCTTTAATCCCTCACAATTCTTTGACTCCACCTTTAGAGTGCGGAGGAAGTTTCCCCAGAATGATGCCTTTGATGAGGTGGGTATTAGCTACAGGGAGGGGTTGGACAGACTTGGATAGTTTTCTCCGGAGCGTCGGAGGTGTCGGGGAGACAGTCCCGCCATCCCTGGGATGGCGAGACTGTCATATGAGGAGAGATTGAAAAGGCTAGGCTTGTATTCACTAGAGTTTAGAAGGATGAGGGGATATTTTATAGAAACATATAAAATTATAAAAGGACTGGACAAGCTAGATGCAGGAAAAATGTTCCCAATGTTGGGCGAGTCCAGAACCAGGGGCCACAGTCTTAGAATAAAGGGGAGGCCATTTAAGACTGAGGTTGCCCACTGCCCAGGTCCATTCACCAAGACCCTCTGAAGAAGGGTCTCGACCCGAAACGTCACCCATCCCTTCTCTCCAGAGATGCTGCCTGTCCCGATGAGTTACTCCAGCTTTTCTAGAAAAAACGTTTTCACCCAGAGAGTTGTGAATTTATGGAATTCCCTGCCACAGAGGGCAGTGGAGGCCAAGTCACTGGATGGATTTAAGAGAGAGTTAGATAGAGCTCTAGGGACTAGTGGAATCAAGGGATATGGGGAGAAGGCAGGCACGGGTTATTGATAGGGGACGATCAGCCATGATCACAATGAATGGCGGTGCTGGCTCGAAGGGCCGATTGGCCTCCTCCTGCACCTATTTTCTATGTTTCTATGAGACCTGACAGAAGCGTATATAAAATGATGAGAGGCATAGATAGGGTAGACAGTCACAACCTTTTTCCCAGAATGGAAAAAAGCTAAACACTAGAGGGCTTTAAGGGGCGAGGGGTAAAGTAGATGCACAGGGCAAGATGCTTTCTACACAGAGGGTGGTGAGTCCCTGGAACGGCTGCCAGGGCAGCTGCTTGAAGCAGATACATTTTGGATAGGCACATGGATATACAGGGGATGGAGGGTTATGGGTTTTATTTAGTTTTAGTTTGGAGATGCAGCGCGGAAACAGGCCCTTCAGCCCACCGAGTCCACACCGACCAGCGACCCCCGCACATTAACACCATCTAACACACAATTACATTTATACCAAGCCAATTAACCTGCAAACCTGCACGTCTCTGGCGTGTGGGAGGAAGCCGCAGATCTCGGAGAAAACCCTCTCAGGTCACGGGGAGGACGTACAAACTCCGTACAGACAGCGCCCGTAGTCGGGATCGAACCCGGGACCCTGGCGCTGTGAGGCAGCAACTCTACCGCTGCGCCACCGTGCCGCGCTAAATGATCAGTGTTTGAATTCTCCTCAGTGATTGAGGTTCTCGTTGTGGTTCCTCAGGAGGTTAGTGACTACATTGGTGGTGATGTCAGTCACCACTTCAGTCACATGGAGTCATCGTGGGAAGGGAGATCTCCGCACCTTCCCCGACGAGCTCCTGATAAGAATGGAGCCGTTCTTTTAGACAATTGGGGATCTGTTCGAGCCCTATCTCCTCCACTCCACAACCTAGGTCAATGCAACCCTCAGTGCACAGACATTACTTGAGTAGTTGCCCGTCTGGACGTCAATCTGATTCACCGACGCACACTGAGAGAATTGGCTTCCACAAGGCCCAAGGCCCTCTATAAATCTGACTCCACTGCTCAACAAAGATAGACCCCAAAATGCCGGAGTAACTCAGTGGGACAGGCAGCATCTATGGAGAGAAGGAATGGCCGATGTTTCGGGTCACACGAAACGTCACCCATTCCTTCTCTCCATAGATGCTGCGGTCCCACTGAGTCACTCCAGCATTGTGTCTCTACCTTTGTTAAACAGTGGAGTCAGATGTGTAGAGGAAGTTAAAGGGCCCGTCCCACTTTCACGACCCAATTCACAACCTTTTTTACACGTGGACATTTTTCATCAGGCTAGAAAAACGCCCCGACCTACTTGATGCCACGAGTACCTACGACTAGAATCACGACCTACCTACGACCTACCTACGACCTTGTGACGACCATGCTGCGATTACGAGTCAAGGGCAAACTCGACAGAGGTCGTGAACTAGGTCGTGAAAGTGGGACAGGCCCTTAAGTGCAGGTAGATAAGTGATGGTCTTGGCATCATGTTCAGCACAGATCTTGCGGGCCGAAGGGCCTGCTCCCATGCTGTACTGCTCTATGTCCTATATTGGCATTCCAATGGGTGTGGGCTATCACGATGTGGTAACCATTGGGTCTTTCACTGTGAAATGCTCACTTCCTGGTATATGTTAAAAAAAAAATACATTTACGTTAGTTAATTGTAATAAATTTAAATTTGAGCACTAACACTAAATGTTCAGAAATTATTGACTCGCAAGAGCTGATGAGTTTAAAACATTATGAATTACTGCAGCACGAATTAAGGGCCTGTCCCACTTACGCGATTTTTTTCGGCGACTTGTCACGGGGTGAAGCCTGTATGATCGTGAGTAGTCGCCCAAAGAGTCGTACCTTGTTCTGGTCGCCGCTGGATTTTCAACTTGTTGAACATTTTCGGAGACCTGCTGCGACTATGACGGCTGCCGGCAGTCGCCGAAAAAATCGTGTATGTGGGACAGGCCCTTAAGTGAGTCAGGTGGAATATATCTGACCACAATAAACAGCTGTTAAGCTGCTTCCTGCAGCTTGGATTGCAGTACACTCCTTCCTGAGTGAACTTTGCTCCAACAGCCTATGGAAAAGGCTTTCTATTTGGGCAATACGCTCGAAAGCAGTATCTAGCCCTGTACCAGGAGCTGTTTGAGCTGCTTCCAGCAGCTTGGCTTTCAGTACACTCCTCCCTGAGTGAACTTTGCTCCAACAGCCTATGTAAAAGGCTTTCTATTTGGGCAATACGCTCGAAAGCAGTATCTAGCCCTGGAGCTACTTCCATTGCCTGGGACTCCCTCCGTGGGCCGTTGGGATTTAAACTTTGTCTTTTGCCCGACAGGCGCTGACTGTGTTTTCACCAGCCCCAGGTCCACAGTCGCTATGCTCACCGCTGGCGACTGTACCGGGGTTTAGAGGCGGTTGGTCTCTAACCTTAGACTCCCGACTTTCCCGACTTCTGTCGGCAGTGTCGCTCGCCTCTTCCCCCTGTCCGTTTTTTCCATGGCGTCTGTGGAAAAAATCCCCATAGACCCACAGTAAACGGACCTGGAAAACATGAAAAAAGTTTCTACTTACCTTGTAGTTGAAAAACTACAAATCCACTAGCACGTCCGTTTGCGTCAAGGCGTCTGACGTAATGACGCGCAGGCGCACTGGCGGGGTTCTTCACGTAGTCACTCACGTGACTCCGAAGTAAAACAGTGCACTATCTACATTAACAGGTAACTGGTAACATTAATGCATTTCTACTAGTGCAAAGATCGTTGACACGTTGGCACGCTTTGGAGTAAAGAGATTAGGAAACAAATATTTGGTACATGATTATTTACCGAACTACATATTTTAATGAAAGTGCAACAGAAAATTAAATTAATTGAAATTGATTCTTGATTAGTACGGGTACCAGCGGTTATGGGGAGAAGGCAGGAGAATGGAGTTAGGAGGGAGAGATAGATCAGCCATGATTGAATGGCAGAGTAGACTTGATGGGCCGAATGGCCTAATACGACTCCTATTCCTTCTGACCTAATGACCTTAATTTTATTCATTTTTCTAGTAATATATTTATTGAATTTATTAAATTTTATTCATTTCTCTAGTAACATATTTATTAAATTTATTAAATTTTATTCATTTTTCTAGTAACATATTTATTAAATTTATTAAATTTTATTAATTTCACTAGTAATATATTTATTAAATTGTATTCATTTTTCTAGTAATATATTTATTAAATTTATTAAATTGTATTAATTTCTCCAGTAATATATTTATTAAATCACACACTTGGAAGAATAGGTGTCTGAATTCCAGTGTTCTTGGCATTTTTATGCCTGTATATCAGTGTCAGGCAGCATCTACAGTTCCTTCCTACACATATCTTCAGCAGTTGTTCTTGCCTCCACAGTGACACAGCTTCCACGGCTCTCCCTGCCAAGACAAAAGTCACCCTTTGGCAGTGGCTGCGGGATTATCGAGGACATCCCACGGAGAACGACGTGAAATCGGTCTGCACCCAGTCTCCAGTGAAATCCTCGACAGAACTCCTAGAGTTTGAAGGGTTTGTGCTGCACACGTCCCACCCTAAGTGGAGGAGAGGAGGGGGGAAGGCGGGAGAATAGAGACTTCATATTGACACCTCTCTTGAGACAACCGTTTTCTCCCTTACCCGATTACCTTCTGTCTTACAATTTAAACTAGCAATGCTCGAAAGCAAAGTCTTAATAGGTTGAGGAAAATGTTCATCTCCGGCTATTCTACAGCTTAATCAGAATGAGTGCAACTTTTCCAGGGCACTTGGAAAGACATATTATTAATTTTTTTGAAAACCATGGGCATTTTTACCAGCTCCTGCTTCACCACATTTTCAATTCTTTGCTGGTCTTCAAGCATTAGTAGCAGGTAGCGACTAGATTGGCTCCCTTGTGCAACTCTTCCCCATGTAAATGCAGAGCTTGTTTCGTGTTATCAGAATCCTGGGAACTAGGAGCCTTTATTAGACTTTAGAACTTTAGAGATACAGCATGGAAACAGGCCCTTCGGCCCACCGTCCAGCCATCACTCCGTACACAAGCACAATCTTACACACCAGGGACAATTTACAATTTACAGAAGCCAACTCACCTACATAGAAACATAGAAAATAGGTGCAGGAGTAGGCCATTCGGCCCTTCGAGCCTGCACCGCCATTCAATATGATCATGGCTGATCATCCAACTCAGTATCCTGTACCTGCCTTCTCTCCATACCCCCTGATCCCTTTAGCCACAAGGGCCACATCTAACTCCCTCTTAAATATAGCCAATGAACTGGCCTCAACTACTTTCTGTGGCAGAGAATTCCACAGATTCACCACTCTCTGTGTGAAAAATGTTTTTCTCATCTCGGTCCTAAAGGATTTCCCCTTTATCCTTAAACTGTGACCCCTTGTCCTGGACTTCCCCAACATCGGGAACAATCTTCCTGCATCTAGCCTGTCCAACCCCTTAAGAATTTTGTAAGTTTCTATAAGATCCCCCCTCAACCTTCTAAATTCTAGCGAGTACAAACCGAGTCTATCCAGTCTTTCTTCATATGAAAGTCCTGCCATCCCAGGAATCAGTCTGGTGAACCTTCTCTGTACTGCACGTCTTTGGAGTGTGGGAGGCAACCCGTGCACCCGGAGAAAACCCACGTGGTCATAGGGAGAACGTACTAAACACCGTACAGACAGCGCCCGTAGTCAGGATCGAACCAGGGTCTCTGGCGCTGTGAGGCAGCAACTCTACCGCTGCTGCCCAGGTGTAATGTGCGAGGTTCCTCTATTTGATTTTTTAATTTCTTCCTGGCAGATACCTGAATTTTTATAAAGAAACAGTGGACCATTTGGTGGAGAACAGGATTGTATCCATGGAGCAGATCACTCTCCCCGTTGTGTCAAAAGCTATTTCCCACCTTTGGCAACAAATGTCCGCGGAGGGGAAGGCGGCCATCTTCAAAAAGTGCTCTCAGCGAGTGTGCTTCTCCCCAAGCGAGCAACTCACCTTGCAGATACCGTTACAAATGGACCATGCTGCCAGAGACCGCATCTTAGACAGCCAGGGAGCAAGTGGTTCTTCAGAATCCAATCAGGACGAGGTTAGACTTCTTAAACGAACGAGTTTTCACATCGAGAAAGTCTTGATTCATTTAGAGAACTTTTTACTCTTTTAGAATTTAACTGTAAAAGATGACGCAGGTCGTGTGTGAGACGGTTTCTCTTGACATGTAAGGTGAACGTCCTTATAGACAATAGGTGCAGGAGTAGGCCATTCGGCCCTTCGAGCCAGCACCGCCATTGGATGTGGGGAGAAGGCAGGAACGGGGTGCTGATTGGGGATGATCAGCCATGATCACATTGAATGGCGGTGCTGGCTCGAAGGGCCAAATGGCCTACTCCTGCACCTATTGTCTATTGTCAATGTGATCATGGCTGATCATCCCCAATCAGTACCCCGTTCCTGCCTTCTCCCCATATCCCCTGACTCCACTATCATTAAGAGTCCTCTCTAGCTCTGTCTTGAAAGCATCCAGAGAACCTGCCTCCACCGCCCTCTGAGGCAGAGAATTCCACAGACTCACCACTCTCTGTGTGGAAAAGTGTTTCCTTGTCTCCGTTCTAAATGGTTTACCCCTTATTCTTAAACTGTGTGTGGCCCCTGCTTCTATTGGTGGAGACGGTCTCGGATTTATAAGCAACTTAACAGCACTGAACAAGGTTATGCTCCATCTATTCCACAGAATGCTGCCTGACCATTCCTTCCCAATTGTTATCAACTGAACCGTCCTCTCATGGGCTCGAGCCCGGTCCTGACCTCCCATCTACCTCACTGGAGACCTATGAACTATCTTCAATCGGACTTCAATATTATATCTTTTCACTAAAGGTTATACCATTTATCCTTGATCTGTGCAGTGGACAGCTTTATAATTTATTCATGTACAGTCTTTTCTTTCAAAAGGTCATAAGTTATCGGAACAGAATTAGGCCATTCGGCCCATCAAGTCTACTCCGCCATTCAATCATGGCTGATCTATTTTTCCCTCTCAACCCCATTCTCCTGCCTTTTCCCCATTGCCCCTGACACCCGCACTAATCAGGAATCCGCCAATCCCCACCTTCAAAATATCCATTGACTAGGGGTGCCCGCATTGAAGGCAGCCTCTGCCTACAGTCTGTCCGGTTTTTTCTATCTTTTTTAAAATTTTAGTTTGTCTTAAAAGTGTGTGTTTGGAGTTTCTTTACTTTTTTAATGTGGGGGAGGGGGGGTAGGGTAAGGGGAAAAAAGCTTCTCAGTCTCCTCCTGGCGAGGACGCGATTATTCTCCAAGTAGCGTCCTCGCCGCCCCCCCCCTCCTCGCGGCCTGCCAACCGGATCGGAGCAGCCTTTCCTGCCGAGGACCCGGACCAGGGCTTCAGCAGCGGCGGCGCAGCTCTGGATTCACCGCGGAGTGGAGCGGAGCGATGCCTTACCTGGATCGCCGTTTGAAGCTCCGGAGTGCTGGGCCTGCTGTTCCAACATCGTGGAGCTGAGGTTTGAAGAGCTCCCAACGTGGGCGGCGCTGACCACAACATCGCGGAGCCCCTGGGATCCCTTTGCCGAGGGCCCGCCGGCGTGAATCACCGCCCAGCGCGGCCTGTGGACTCTGGTAGGAAGCGGCCGACTCGGTGGTCCAAGCCGCGGAGGTTGTTCTCCCGGTCCGACGTCGGAGCTCCATCCCGGCGAGCGGGCCTGAATATCGGGCCACCCGTAGCGGTGACTGCGGAGGGCTCGGGAGGCCCCGGCCACGGGTGAACATTCAGAACAACAGAGGAAGATGACTGACTTTGGTGCCTTCCCTCACAGTGGGCAACTTTGATTCTGGTGTGTGGGGATGTTTCATGTTGGACTCTATCGTGTGTTTTGTTCTTTATTTTATTTATGGTGACCACATTTCACTGCCAACTGGCACATGACAAATAAATCTATCATATCTTGACTTGAAATTTCGCTTTATCTAACTTCCGGCTCAAGAACAATGTAATAAACAAATGATCAGCAGATGCTGGTTTATGCCAAAGAAAGACACAAAATGCTGGAGTAACTCAGTGGGTCAGGCGGCATCTCTGACGAAAAAGGATAGGTAACGTTTGGGGTCCCGACCTGCTGTCGGCTCTCCATGTTCTCCAGAGATGCTGCCTGACCCAGCGAGTGGCTCCAGCATGTTGCGTCTATCAGGGGCAAGTTATTTTTGGTTAAGTAGTTCACTGGCGATGTGGGTTATTTTTCGTCAATGGAAGCTCTGAGGTCATCTTTGGTCTCCTGCGTAATAAATAAGCCCGTCTTACCGCCCGTTCCACAGATGCTTTTTGAAGACGCGTTCGATTTGGCCTCAGGGTTCCTCGTCAAGCCAGAGCTGGATACACTGACAGAAATAAAGGAAGAAAGCAGGTATCAAACTCATGTCAGTCTTGTGTTTGTGGTCTGAAGAAATGATTGTTAGAGTCATAGAGTGATACAGCGTGGAAACAGGCCCTTCGGCCCAACTCGCCCCCACACCGGCCAACAATGTCCCAGCTACCCTAGTCCCACTTGCCTGCGCTTGGTCCATAGCCCTCCAAACCTGTCCTATCCATGTCCCTGTCCAACTGTTTCTTAAACGTTGGGATAGTCCCAGCCTCAACTACCTCCTCTGGCAGCTTGTTCCATACACCCACCACCCTCTGTCAATTCTTCCCTTCCCACCCGTTCCACCCCCTCCCCGGGCACTTTCCCTTGCAACCGCAAGAGATGCTACACTTGTCCCTTTACCTCCCCCCTCGTCTCCATTCGAGGACCCAAGCAGTCTTTCCAGGTGCGGCAGAGGTTCACCTGCATCTCCTCCAACCTCATCTATTGCATCCGCTGCTCTAGATGTCAGCTGATCTACATCGCTGAGACCAAGCGTAGGCTTGGCGATCGTTTCGCCGAACACCTCCGCTCGGTCCGCAATAACCAACCTGACCTCCCTGTGGCTCAGCACTTCAACTCCCCCTCCCATTCCGAATCTGACCTTTCTGTCCTGGGTCTCCTCCATGGCCAGAGTGAGCACCACCGGAAACTGGAGGAGCAGCACCTCATATTCCGCTTGGGCAGTCTACACCCCAGCGGCATAAACATTGAATTCTCCAATTTCCGGTAGCCCTTGCTGTCTCCTCCCCTTCTCAGCTCTCCCTCAGCCCTCGGGCTCCTCCTCTTCCTTTTTCCTTTCTTCTCCCCCCCCCATCCTACATCAGTCTGAAGAAGGAAACTCAGCGGGTGCAGCAGCATCTATGGAGCAAAGGAAATAGGCAACGTTTCGGGCCGAAACCCTTCCGGGTTTCGGCCCAAAACCCTTCCGGGTTTCGGCCCAAAACGTTGCCTATTTCCTTCCGGGTTTCGGCCCGAAACGTTGCCTATTTCCTTCGCTCCATAGATGCTGCTGCACCCGCTGCATCAGCATCTATGAACAGCGGCATAAACATTGACTTCTCCAATTTCCGGTAGCCCTTGCTGTCTCCTCCCCTTCTCAGCTCTCCCTCAGCCCTCAAGCTCCTCCTCTTCCTTTCAACTTCCCCCACCCTGCATCAGTCTGAAGAAGGGTTTTGGCCCAAAACGTTGCCTATTTCCTTCGCTCCATAGATGCTGCCGCACCCGCTGAGTTTCTCCAGCATTTTTGTCTACACCCACCACCCTCTGTGTGAAAAAGTTACCCCTCGGATTCCTATTAAATCTTTGTTTGATAGAAACATAGAAAATAGGTGCAGGAGTAGGCCATTCGGCCCTTCGAGCCTGCACCGCCATTCAATATGATCATGGCTGATCATCCAACTCAGTATCCTGTACCTGCCTTCTCTCCATACCCCCTGATCCCTTTAGCCACAAGGGCCACATCTAACTCCCTCTTAAATGTAGCCAATGAACTGGCCTCAACTACCTTTTGTGGCAGAGAATTCCACAGATTCACCACGCTCTGTGTGAAAAATGATTTTCCTCATCTCAGTCCGAAAAGACTTCCCCCATTATCCTTAAACTGTGACCCCTTGTTCTGGACTCCCCCAACACCGGGAACAATCTTCCTGCATCTAGCCTGTCCAACCCCTTAAGAATTTTGTACGTTTCTATAAGATCCCCCCTCAATCTTCTAAATTCTAGCGAGTACAAGCCGAGTCTATCCAGTCTTTCCTCATATGAAAGTCCTGCCATCCCAGGAATCAGTCTGGTGAGCCTTCTCTGTACTCCCTCTACGGCAAGTCATCCTCTTATACGTACATGTAAGAAACCAATGTTGGCCGCAGAGATGTAGCTGTGCTGACCACTGTCTTTGTTTCCCCTTCGATTGGGTCACAAGCCCCGTCTTCACTCACAGCTCCTGTGAAAACCCAGAGGAGACCTGCCTGCTGTACAAGCAGATCGTGAACTTTGTGATGGCTCGATCTGGCTCCATCACACTCCACTCACAGGTAAGTGTGTACGCAGTTCAATAAAGGATGTACAGTAGACTCAGTCTTGGACCCACATTGGGGTTGGGTTTTTTCCTGGAACTCCGGGGATTCAAGTCAAGTCAAGTCACATTTATTTCTATACCACATTTAAAAAACAACTCATGTTGGCCAAAGTGCTTTACATTTGTTATAAGAATCGTATAAACAAACAAACTACATGCATATATACATGTAGCCCTCACTCAGAGGACGTCAGGAAAGGCTTGGGAGTATAGATATATTTTTAGTCTTGACTTAAAGGAGGGGGCAGTTCTGATGGGACGAGGGATGCTGTTCCACAGTCTAGGAGCTGCAACCGCAAAGGCCCGGTCGCCCCTGAGCTTATGCCTAGACCGCGGGATGTTCAGCAACCCCAAGTCGGCCGATCTGAGGGACCTGGAGGTGGAGTGGTGGGTGAGAAGACTTTTAATGTAGGTGGGGGCAAGCCCATTGAGGGCTTTGTAGACAAAGAGGAGGTCATCAAAATTTATTCGGAAACCGCACAGGGAGCCAGTGGAGAGTGGCCAGGATCGGGGTGATGTGGTCCCCTTTTTCGGGTGCCCGTCAGGAGTCTCGCTGCGGCGTTTTGGACCAGTTGCAGGCGGGACAGGGAAGATTGGGGGGGGGGGGGAGAATCCTGATTGGAGTCATGTTGCAGCCGGGATAAGTGTTTGTTTTCGGCCACATTAATGAATGAATGAGTTGTTTAAGAAGGAACTGCAGATGCAGGAGAATCGAAGGTAGACAAAAGTGCTGGAGAAACTCAGCGGGTGCAGCAGCATCTATGGAGCGAAGGAAATAGGCAACGTTTCAGGCCCGAAACCCTGAAGGAAATAGGCAACGTTTCGGGCCTAAACCCTGAAGGAAATAGGCAACGTTTCAGGCCCGAAACCCTGAAGGAAATAGGCAACGTTTCGGGCCCGAAACCCTGAAGGAAATAGGCAACGTTTCGGGCCCGAAACCCTGAAGGAAATAGGCAACGTTTCGGGCCTAAACCCTGAAGGAAATAGGCAACGTTTCGGGCCCGAAACCCTGAAGGAAATAGGCAACGTTTCGGGCCCGAAACCCTGAAGGAAATAGGCAACGTTTCGGGCCTAAACCCTGAAGGAAATAGGCAACGTTTCAGGCCCGAAACCCTGAAGGAAATAGGCAACGTTTCGGGCCTAAACCCTGAAGGAAATAGGCAACGTTTCAGGCCCGAAACCCTGAAGGAAATAGGCAACGTTTCGGGCCCGAAACCCTGAAGGAAATAGGCAACGTTTCGGGCCCGAAACCCTGAAGGAAATAGGCAACGTTTCGGGCCCGAAACCCTGAAGGAAATAGGCAACGTTTCGGGCCGAAACCCGGAAGGGTTTCGGCCCGAAACGTTGCCTATTTCCTTCGCTCCATAGATGCTGCCGCACCCGCTGAGTTTCTCCAGCATTTTTGTCTACCTTTGAATGAATACGTTTATTGGCTAAGTATTTACATACATGGAATTTGCCCTGGTGCTCCGCATTTGGAGTCTTGCGTGCAGAACTGGTCGAACCGTTACAGGAAGCTCTGGAGAGAATGCCAACGAGCTTCGTCAGGATGCTGCCCGGATTAGAGGGTGGACGCAAAATGCTGGAGTAACTCAGCGGGACAGGCAGCATCTCTGGAGGGACGGAATGGGTGACGTTTCGGGTCGAGACCCTTCTTCAGACTGGGATATGGATTAGTTGTAAGGAAAGTTAGGACAAACTTCCACTGTATTTTATTTCAGATTTTCGACTTTAAATTTTCGACAGTGTGGAAACAGGTTCTTTGGCCTGAGTGGACCCCACACACTAACACCATCCCAACACACACCAGGGACAATTTACAATTAACCAAAGCCAATTAACCTACACACCCGCACGTCTTGGGTGAGTTGGGCGAGTCCAGAACCAGGGGCCACAGTCTTAGAATAAAGGGGAGGCCATTTAAGACTGAGGTGAGAAAAAACTTTTTCACCCAGAGAGTTGTGAATTTGTGGAATTCCCTGCCACAGAGGGCAGTGGAGGCCAAGTCACTGGATGGATTTAAGAGAGAGTTAGATAGAGCTCTAGGGGCTAGTGGAGTCAAGGGATATGGGGAGAAGGCAGGCACGGGTTATTGATTGGGGACGATCAGCCATGATCACAACGAATGGCGGTGCTGGCTCGAAGGGCCGAATGGCCTCCTCCTGCACCTGTTTTCTATGTTTCTATGAGAGGCAGTAGATAGTCTTTTACCCCAGGACGGAAATGTCAAATGCTAAAGATTGTAGATCTAAGGTGAGGGGAGGAAAGTTGAAAAGAGAGAAGTTTATTTAACACACAGTGTGAGTGAGTGAGTGTGCCTAGAAGGTGCTGGCAGGGGTGGTGGTTGGAGGCAGATGCAATAGCAGCATTTAACATGCAGTTAGACGGGTTTATGACCAGGCACCATATAGACCAAGTGTGGGCAGAAAGAATGAGTTAAAGTGGCACTTTGGGCACTTTGAATGAACACTTTAGCACAGGCAGGTGGAACCAACTTAGATGGGGCAGCATGGTCAGCATGGGTGAGCTGGGCTGAAGGGCCTGCTTCCATGCTGTGTGACATAGACAATAGGTGCAGGAGTAGGCCATTTGGCCCTTCGAGCCAGCACCGCCATTCAATGTGATCATGGCTGATCATCCACCAATCAGTACCCCGTTCCTGCCTTCTCCCCATATCCCCTGACTCCACTATTTTTAAGAGCCCTATCTAGCTCTCTCTTGAAAGGATCCAGAGAACCGGCCTCCACCGCCCGCTGAGGCAGAGAATTCCACAGACTCACCACACTCTGTGAGAAAAAGTGTTTCCACGTCTCCGTTCCAAATGGCTTACTCCTTATTCTTAAACTGTGTGTGGCCCCTGGTTCTGGAATCCCCCCAACATCGGGAACATGTTTCCTGCCTCTAGCGTGTCCAAGCCCTTAACAATCTTATGACTCTATGAGTCTAATTTCCCAGGCAGCAGGTTGTTTGCAGACTCTGACTCCTTCCTCTGGTGCTAAATAACTCCCTCGTCTCTCCGCAGGAAAGTTCTCCAAACCTCGACGACGAGACGGTCCTCCTGAGATGCACAGAGACGTTCGACGATGATCTTTAACTAACGGAACTTCTGCTGAAGAAATCCAAGATGCCCCCAGCGGTGGAAGGAGCAGGTGATGTTCGCAGCCATCGCAGCCCAATATCTCTCTCCACGTTCCACGTGATCTTGGACCTCGTTTACTGATAAGCAAACAGCAGACACGGAAACATGTTATATTTAAAATGTGGCCAATTAATCGGAAAGAGTTAATTGAATTCTATCCTCTACACGGATACATGTTTTCGCTGGGATTTTTTTCAGCTCAATGATAACAGACTAATGTTAGTATCAGCGTGGGTTAACAGCACCACTGGTTACAGTATATTGTAAACAGGAACCGTTTTAACTTAAGAGGTTTAGCAAATGATTTTTTGTGCTGTGGTTATTCCATATGTTGTAAATATAAAAGCCATATATTAAACAAAATCCTCACAAGTATTATGGATAATTATTATCTACATTAAGCAGGATAGTAACCTGGTAATAAAACGGAGGGCATGCTCAGTGTCGAAACAAGGAACTGCACTTGCTTGCTATTTTTTATTGATAGAAACATAGGAAACAGGTGCAGGACTAGGCCATTTGGGCCTTCGAGCCAGCACCGCCATTCAATATGATCATGGCTGATCATCCAGAATCAGTAACCCGTTCCTGCTTTCTCCCCATATCCCTTGATCCCGTTAGCCCTAAGAGCTGCATCTAACTCTCTCTTGAATACATCCAGTGAATTGGCCTCCACTGCCTTCTGTGGCAGAGAATTCCACAGTTTTCTCCGGGTGCTCCAGTTTCCCTCCCACACTCCAAAGACGCACAGCTTAGAAAATGTATTCTACATTCGCAGCACCTGCAGCTCTCTCTGTCTCTCTCTTTCCTCTTACAATCCCTGCTCTCCTTCATCTTTCATCTTCCTGAAGTTTTTTTCCACGAGATGAAGTTGAATGGTTGGCAGAACGTACGAAGCCAAGTCGGAGGTTCTCATACAAGTTTCCAGTTGTCAAAAGAATGGATATTGCCATTAAACCTTTCTAGCAAGGTGCTCCGTTTTGATCCTTGGCTGTTCCTTGGGCAACACAGTGGAACAGCAGTAGAGCTGGTCGGTGCAGGCTGGATGGGCCGAAGGGCCTGTTTCCACTCTGTATCTCCAAACTACAGTTAAAATAGTACATTACGAGTGTGATTCAGGCAGGGGTGCTGTCCCATAGAATGAAGAATTGTTCCAACACTTTTAGGATGCACAATTTTTTGTTAGTTTCCGACAGAGTTATTTTTCTTCCACTTGGAGCCACACAGCATGGAAACAGGCCCTTCGGCCCAACTTGCTCATGCTGTCCAAGATGCACCATCTAAGCTAGCCCCATTCGCCTGCGGTTGGCCAATTTCCCCTCTAAACCTTCCCTATCCATGCGCCTATCCGAATATCTTTTCGATGTTGTTAGACACAAGATGCTGGAGTAACTCAGCGGGTCAGGCAGCATCCCTGGAGAGAGAGGAATGGGTGACGTTTCGGGTCGAGACCCTTGGGTCGGGGATCTGTAGTTCATTCTCTCTTCATTCTCGCCTCACCCGCTGAGTTCCTTCAGTAATTCTGTGACCACCAAATTAAACCGATGCACACGATCTATTTGCCTCCATTCCCACGCACATTAATGCGTCTCTCTGAAAGCCTCTTAAACGCCGCCATCACATCTCTTCCCCCCTCGACGTGTGTTCCAGGCGCCCATCACTGTGTGAAATATTTGCCATGCACATCTCCTTTAAACTGTGCCCCCTCTCACCTTGAAGTTATGTTCCCTAGTGTTTGATATTTCCATCCAGGGAGGAAGGTTTCTAAGAAGGAACTGCAGATGCTGGAAAATCGATGGTAGACAAAAGTGCTGGAGAAACTCAGCGGGTGCAGCAGCATCTATGGAGCGAAGGAAATAGGCAACTCATAGCATCGGAAGTAGACAAAAGTGCTGGAGAAACTCAGCGGGTGCAGCAGCATCTATGGAGCGAAGGAAATAGGCAACGTTTAGGGCCGAAACCCTTCCGGGTTTCGGCCCGAAACGTTGCCTATTCCCTTCAGGGTTTCGGCCCGAAACGTTGCCTATTTCCTTCGCTCCATAGATGCTGCTGCACCTGCTGAGTTTCTCCAGCACTTTTGTCTACTTGGGAGGAAGGTTGTTGGATCCAAATCCAAACTACTCAAGTCACCAAGGATTACATGAAGATGGAGGTTGTGTGGGTGGGGGAGGGGGGGGGGGTAACCTGGTTAAAAGAGGGGAAAGGGAAAGACAGTAGACAATAGGTGCAGGAGTAGGCCATTCGGCCCTTCAAGCCAGCACCGCCATTCAATGTGATCATGGCTGATCATCCCCAATCAGTACCCCGTTCCTGCCTTCTCCCCATATCCCCTGACTCCGCTATTTTTAATAGACCGAGGGGAATCATGACTGAGGGGGCCTTGTACGAAGGGAGCGGCAGTAGGACCCAGGAGAGTCAGACCACGTGGTGTTGTGTCTCGACGTGAAGAAGGGGTCTCGACCTGAAACGTCACCCATTCCTTCTCTCCAGAAACGCTGCATGACCCGCTGAGTTACTCCAGTTTTTTGTGTCTATCTATGAATTACACGAATCTTAAAGCCCTGTCCCACGGGCAGGCGGTTACTGGCGGTGTAGCAGGAAGTTGGGACCGTGCCTGGACCGCCAGGGGACCGCGCACGGCCCGCGGGGTCGGTCCCACGCAGATCGCCGGAACCGTATGTAGTTGGTCCCGACACCGTGCGGTGCTCAGAAAAACTGACACTGTCCAAAAATCTCGGCCTGCCGCCCAGCCGCCGCCTCTTCACCGCCTCTCGACGTCATCGCGTAGCGCGTTGCATTGCGCGATGACGTCATCACCCGACGCCGCGCTTGCCGCATGCATTCGCATGTTCGTGGGACAGGCCGTACGGTAAACATTCGGCCTCCGCGCGGCAACCGCTTCCGGTTAGGTTGCGCTTGCCGCATGCTTGTGGGACCGGCCGTACGGTGAACACTCGGGGGACGCCTCGCTTCACCGCCTGTTACCGCCTGCCCGTGGGACAGGGCCATTAATCTACTGATACCTTAAGAGTTTCCTTCTGGCATTCTTGTCGCAACTCTTGTTGGCTGATATATTTTCACATCACCTTGGTGGAGAAGTGTGTTGTCACTGCGAGTTCGCTGAAGTTACGATTCAATTCTACCATTCATTGCATATAGATTCATTGACAATAGACAATAGGTGCAGGAGGAGGCCATTCGGCCCTTCGAGCCAGCACCGCCATTCAATGTGATCATGGCTGATCATCCCCAATCAGTACCCCGTTCCTGCCTTCTCCCCATATCCCCTGACTCCGCTATTTTTAAGAGCCCTATCTAGCTCTCTCTTGAAAGTATCCAGAGAACCGGCCTCCACCGCCCTCTGAGGCAGAGAATTCCACAGACTCACAACTCTCTGTGAGAAAAAGTGTTTCCTCATCTCCGTTCTAAATGGCTTACTCCTTATTCTAGAGTCATAGAGTGATACAGTGTGGAAACAGGCCCTTCGGCCCAACTTGCCCACACCGGCCAACATGTCCCAGCTACACTAGTCATAGAGTGATACAGTGTGGAAACAGGCCCTTTGACCCAACTTGCCCACACCGGCCAACATCTCCCAGCTACACTGGTCCCACCTGCCCACGTTAGGTCCATATCCCTCCAAACCTGTTCTATCCATGTACCCGTCTAACTGTTTCTTAAACGTTGGGATAGTCCCAGCCTCAACCACCTCCTCTGGCAGCTCGTTCCATACACCCACCACCCTCTGTGTGGAAACGTTACCCCTCAGATTCCTATTCAATCTTTTCCCCCTCACCTTAAACCTATGTCCTCTGGTCCTCGATTCCCCTACTCTGGGCAAGAGATTCTGTGCATCTACCCGATCTATTCCTCTCGTGATTTTAAACACCTCTATAAGATCTCCCCTCATCCTCCTGCGCTCCAAGGAATAGAGTCCCAGCCTGCTCAACCTTTCCCGATAGCTCACACCCTCCAGCATATAATATCACCATCAAGGATGAACCTGTTGCTCCACCCTGTTGTCGGAAACAAATAATTAACATCCAATTAATAAATTAACAATTAGGGATTGTTTCAAAGCTTCCTTATTCCTGAAAATAGTTTTTTTTTAACTTGGATCACAATCTAGGTTTTTGTGAGTCTGAAGAAGGGCCCTGACCCAAAACGTCACCCATCCATCCATGTTCTCCAGAGATGCTGCCTGACCTGCTGAGTTACTTCACCACTTTGTGCCTTTTTTTTTGTACACCAGCACCTGCAGTTCTTTGTTTCTAGGTGTTGTGTTCACTTAATGGTCAGTTTCCGGTATTAAAATGGCAAAATGACACCGGCCATGAATTCATTAACTGTACAGATGAGGAGCCTGTGTGAGACAGAAGAGCGACAACATGACGAGGTTCCTTGGAGAACATTGGCCAGAATGAAGCATTCGCAAATGCCTTGAGAGAAGACGTGCACTGGTCATAAGGTCGTAAGTGATAGGAGTAGAATTAAGCCCATTCGGCCCATCAAGTCTCCTCCACCATTCAGCCTGGCTGCCCAATTCTGCTCCTATAAGTTTGGAATTTATGAATGGGTATGGAAAGGGGAGTTCCCAGAGATGCCTGGCGGCATCTCTGGGAACTCCCCTTACCACACCCATTCATAAATTCATAGGAGCAGAATTAGGCCATTCGGCCCATCAAGTCTACTCCGCCATTCAATCTCGGCTGATCTATCTCTCCCTCCTAACCCCATTCTCCTGCCTTCTCCCCATAACCACTGACACCCGCACTAATCAAGAATCTCTCTATCTCTGCCTTAAACAGTATCCACTGACTTGGCCTCCACAGCCCTCTGTGGCAAAGAAACATTCCACACTCTGTAAAGATATTTCTCCTCAGCTTCCTAAAAGAACGTCCTTTAATTCTGAGGCTGCGTCCTCTAGTCCCAGACTCTCCCACTAGTGGAAACATCCTCTCCACATCCACTCCATCCAAGCCTTTCACTATTCTGTACGTTTCAATGAGGTCCCCCCCCCTCATTCTTCTAAACCCCAGCGAGTACAGGCCCAGTGCTGACAAAAACGCTCATCCAGGAGGAGCCGCCATCTTGGAGGAACGGTTGCTAAACAGCAGCCGTCCGTCAAATTCACTTTTTCTTTAGTTTTAGCATTTTTTATTTCTTTGTTTGTTTGGTTTTTTTTTACTTTTAATGTGGGGGGGTAAGGGGGAAACTATTTCTGGGTCCCTACCTGGTCGGTGAGGCAGCTTTTTCTCCAGGCTGCCTCGTCGACCCGTCCTCGTGGCCTACCAGCGGGCGTGGAGCGCCGTTTCCTGACGGGGACCGCCCAGCACCTTCAGCTTCAGTCGGCGGCACAGCGCTGGAGCGCTATCGTGGAGCGTAGCGGGCGATGCCTTGCCTGGGTCGCCGCGCTGGGTCGACGCGGTGGTGCTCCAGTATGCGGTGACCGCCGACATCAACACCTCCGGGCTGCGGGACTGCGGAGCGACCAGCCGCGGGCGGCGGCGCCGACTTTAACATCGGGAGCCTCGTGGCTCCAACTCGGCTCGGCCCTGTCGGCTTCAGGTGCCATCGACTCCGCTGGGAAACCAGCTGTTCCAGCCGCTCCGAGGACTCTCCCGACGGCCAGGAACATCGGGCCTCCGTAGAGGCAACTATGGCGGCCTCGATGGGGCTGACTCTGGGGAGAACTGGGTTGGGGACTGGACATTGTGCCTTCCCCCACAGTGGTAACCATTGTGGGGGGATGATTTTGTGTGCTGTGCCTGTTAGTCTGTGTGCAAGATGGCGGTCGGAGGGGAGAGTGGACGCTGGCGCGAATTGGTCGCCGCTGCTCTCTCCTCAAATTGTGTTTCTTATTTTCTTTTTGTGCTTTTGTAATTGAATTCTGTCCTTGATTTGTGTACTGTGGTGTTTTTATATTTAATTTATTCCGATTATGTGTTTTGTATTTTTGTAAGGTGTCCTTGGGTTTTAGAAAGACGCCAGCAAATAAAATGAATTATTATTATTATTATCATAGGTTAACCCACTAATTCCTGGGATCAAACCTCCTCTGGACCCTCTCCACAGCCAGCACATCCTTCCTCAGATACACGGCGCCCAAATTTGCTCACAATATTAACAATGTGGCCTGACCAACGCCTTATAGAGAGCCTCATTAGATTTTAGATTTTAAATTTACAAAATATATATAATTAAGGCTAACAAGATGGAAACAAGTTGAAGAATAAAGGGGTCGGCCATTTAGAACTGAGATGAAGAACAACTTTTTTGCACAGGGAGTTGTGAATTTGTGGAATTCTCTGCCTCAGAAGGCAGTGGAGGCCGATTCCTTGGATGCATTCAAAAAGAGAGTTAGATAGAGCACTTGGGGCTAGCGGAGTCAAGGGGATATGGGGAGAAGGCAGGGACGGGGTAGTGATTGTGGATGATCGGCCATGATCACATTGAATGGCGGTGCTGGCTCGAAGGGCCGAATGGCCTCCTCCTGCACCTATTGTCTATGTTTCTATGTTTCAGCGTTACATCCACTGCTTTGTATCAACGATGAGGATGTCAATCACCGGAACTAATTTTTTGTTTTTTTTTGTTTTAATTTTTATTTATTAGAAGTACATTACATTACAACCACATACATTAGTACTCGTCATTTATATCTTCTTACAATTAATGTACTCCATTTATTTTTTACACTAGAAAAGGAAAAGATTGAAAGAAAGAAGAAAGTGAAGGAAAAAGTGAGAGTGTAGAAAATGTGACAACAAAAAAGGACGAAGACCCAATAAGAACAAAATTAAAAACAAAAGAAAAAGAGTTAAGAAATAGACCCTAGAAAAGAAAGAGAAAGAGAAAGAGGAAAAAGAGAGAAACAAATATTTTTATGAGCATTACGCAAATGGGACATACCAACTCTTCAACTATCATCCCCCCCTTACCTGACCTCAATTTTTTTTTTTAAAGTACTTTTGCACCCTATATTTGTAATAATTCTATAAATGCAGACCACGTCAGGTGGAAGTGATCTGGTTTACCTGCTAGGAGGAGTCTTATCTCTTCTAGGTGTAATGTTTCAAACATATTTGAAATCCACATATTTATAGTTGGTATTGGAGCCTTCTTCCAAAATTTTAGAATTAGCTTTTTTCCAGTTATTAACCCGTAGTCCATTAGTTTCTTTTGAAACACATTTAGTTCTGGACCATCTTCCGTTATTCCGAAGATAATCCATTCTGCTTTGGGTATCAGTCTTGTTTTAAATAACTTTGTAAAGATTTCAAAAATTTAATTCCAAAATTTTTGAATTTTTGTACAGAAAACGAATGAGTGCGCTATAGTAGCTTCTTGGGATTGACATTTATCACAAATAGATGATACATTTGGGAAAATGTTATGAATTTTAGTTTTGGAATAATATAATCTATGTAAAATTTTAAATTGTATTAAAGTGTGTCTTACATTAATCGAGCATTTATGCACGTTTAATAAGTGTTCATTCCAACTTTCCTTTGAAATTTTAATAGCTAACTCTTGTTCCCAGTCTCTTCTGATACCCTCCGTAGATGGTATTTGTACAATTAAGATAATATTATACAAATATGATATTAAGTTTGCTGATTCAGCTTTTATCTGCATTGCCTCATCCAATACATCTACTGGGCTATTATAATGATCTTTTGTATATTTTTTCAAATAGTCGCATATTTGAAAATATTTAAAATATTGATTATTTCCGAGTTTATATTTTATTTGTAATTGTTGAAATGAAAGTAATTTTCCAGTTTCATACAAGTCACCAAGCGTTTTAATTTATAGTCTATCCCATTGTGTAAAAGCTTTATCTATAATAGAGGGATTAAACGAAGGGTTATTAACTATAGGTAATAAAAGTGATAAATTTCTTAATTTTAAATTTTGTTTTATTTGTTTCCAAATTCGGATTGTACTATGAATAATTGGGTTCTTATTATAATTTATGTTATTCAATTTCATTGGAGAAAGGAGGATCGCTCCAATGTTTCTAGAGGAGCAATCCTCTTTCTCCATTACAATCCAGTCCACTTGCTGGGCGGAGTTATCCATCAGTTGAATCATATTTTTAATATTTACTGACCAATAATAATACATAAAATTAGGTAGTGCTAGACCCCCCAATACTTTAGGTTTATTCAGATGAGTTTTTTGTATTCTATGTGATTTATAGTCCCATATAAAATTAGTGATATCTGAGTCAAGTTTTTTTTTAAACTTCTTTGGTAAGTATATAGGAATCGATTGAAATAGGTATAAAATTTGTGGTAGAAAGATCATTTTTATTGCATTTATTCGGCCTATTAAAGACATCGGGAGCGTTTTCCAGAATTTAATTAGTGTGTTTAATTTATTAAGTAGGGGGTCAAAATTTGCCTTAAACATACCTTGATATGTTCTGGTAATTTCGATTCCCAAATATTTAAATTTTTCTGTAGCTATTTTAAAAAGGAATTTTAAAAGATGTGTTGAATCTTTCGGTTTTATTGACATAATTTCACTTTTATTCCAATTTATTCTATATCCAGAAAAAGATCCAAAGTCTTCAATTAAATTTAGAACTAATTAAGATCTTTTTAACTTTAGACCCTTCTCGTGACTGGAACTGACTGGAATGCTTGCGACCACAAATTGTTGGGTTTAGACAAAGTTTTAAAATAGTTTCTGATTAAAACATTGCTATCTTCATTTCGTGCCCAGCCTTTCACTGGGATTTTAATGTCGTTAGAATTCCAATTAGATGCCATTTGAGTTTATTTTTAAATCAGAAGCTTTCTAATCTTTTCGTTGCGTGTGCAGATCTGATGCTAATTCCAAAGGGGGTGACTATCTCCTCTGGCAGCTTGTCCCGTAACCCCACCAGCCTGTAAACTAGTGAGAGACATTTCATTAGCCCCTGTCCCACTTAGGAGACCTAAACAGCAACCTCTGGTGACCTTGCCCGCCACCCAAACAAAAATCAAGGTCGAGGTGACCTGCAACCTCCTACCACCTCCCACGCATACGTTGAAAACCTTCCTCGACTATGAAGAAAACCGGCTTCGACTAGACCTGCGACAAAAAAATTATCGATTTTTAAAACGGCAACCTATTTTTAGTCGAGGCCGGTTTTAAACATGATGAAAAATTAGCAGCAACCTAGATGAAGCCTCGACCACCGCGGAAACCACTTTCGACCATTAGGGAGAGTGACCAAAACCCTCCGGTGACCACATGGAAACCTTGGGTGGCAGGCAAGGTCACCAGAGGTTGCTGTTTAGGTCTCCTAAGTGGGACAGGGGTCAGAATCTTTCCCAAGGTGGGATTGTCAAAGACTAGCGTTAAAATAAGAAGGGCAAAGTTTAAAGGAGATATGGTGGGTGCCCTGGAACAAGTTGCCAGGGGTGGTGGTGGAGGCAGATACGATAGAGGCATTTAAGAGGCTTTTAGGTAGGTATAAAAAACATTTTTCCGGGTGCTCCGGTTCCCCCACCCCCCCCCCCCCCCCCCACACTCCAAAGACGTGCAGGTTTGGAGGTTAATTGCCTTCTGTAAATTGGAATTTGTCCCTACTGTGTAGGATAGTGCTAGTGCACGGGGTGATCGCTGGTCGGCACGGACTCGGTGGGCCGAAGGGCCAGGTTCCCCACTGTTGGCCTAAAGTACTAAAGAAAGGGGAAGTCAGTAACCACACGCCAGTTTTCATTGATGGAGAAACTCAGCGGGTGAGGCAGCATCTGTGGAGAGCTTCCTTTCTCTTTCCCATATTTGGCTCAGCACTTCAACTCCCCCTCCCATTCCGAATCCGACCTTTCTGTCCTGGGCCTCCTCCATTGCCAGAGTGAGGCCCAGCGCAAATTGGAGGAACAGCACCTCATATTTCGTTTGGGTAGTTTACACCCCAGCGGCACGAACATTGACTTCCCTACTTTCAGATAGTCCTTGCTTTCTCTCTCCTTCCCCTCCCCCTTCCCAGCTCTCCCACAGCCTTCTGTCTCCGCCTCTTCCTTTCTTCAACCCCCCCCCTGACAATAGTCTGAAGAAGGGTCTCTACCCGAAACGTCGCCTATTCCTTCTCTCCATAGATGCTGCCTCACCCGCTGTGTTTCTCCAGCATTTTTTGTCCACCTTCGAGTGTTCCAGCAACTCTCTGTGTGAAAAAGTGTTTCCTCATCTCCGTTCTAAATGGCTTACCCCTTATTCCTAAACTGTGGCCCCTGGTTCTGGACTCCCCCAACATCGGGAACATGTTTCCTGCCTCTAGCGTGTCCAAACCCTTAATAATCTTACATGTTGCAATGAGATTCCCCCTCTTCCTTCAAAAATTCCAGAGTCTACAAGCCCAGCCGCTCCATTCTATCAACATACGACAGTCCCGCCATCCCGGGAATTAACCTGGTGAACCTACGCTGCACTCCCTCAATAGCAAGAACGTCCTTCTTCAAATTGGGAGACCAAAACTGCACACAATACTCCCGGTGTGGTCTCACCGGGGCCACATCCTGCTTGACATGCAATGAATGAATTAGCCAGCTTGCGTTCCAAGCATTCAGACTGAATTGAATTACATTTAGCCAACATTCTGATTGCTATCAGTGGATTCCTCCACGGAGATGTGCAGATTGAGCTACAGAACACCCTGTGTTTAATAAATCAAATACCCCGTGGGTTCAAATCCCACCAAATCTAATTTTTAATCACAGAGAAGTTGTGTAGTCTTCATCAGATTGAATTCATAAAATTTATACACGAACATATGAATTGGGAGATCGACACAAAATGCTGGAGTAACTCAGCGGGACAGGCAGCATCTCTGGAGAGCAGGAATGGGTGACGTTTCGGGTCGAGACCCTTCTTCAGACTGGGAGTGCATATCATTCATTCATTTGTTCTATATCTCTCTACATCACCGTCTATATCTCTCATTTCCCTCTCCCCTGAATGTCAGTCTGAAGAAGGGTCTCGACCCGAAACGTCACCCAATCCTTCTCTCCAGAGATGCTGCCTGTCCCGCTGAGTTACTCCAGCTTTTTGCGTCTGTCTTCGGTTTAAACCAGCATCTGGAGTTCCTTCCTACACATATGAATTGGGAGCAGTAAACCTCACAGTCTTCTGAACCTGCCCGGCCATTTAACATGTTCATGGTTCCACATTCATGATGAAACCGCAGCCAACATTAATTCTCCTGCTTATCAACAATCTGACTGCTCTCTAAGGAGTCAAAGACTCTGCTTCCATTGTCCTTTGAAAAAGAGAATTCCAAAGATTAAAGACAATAGACAATAGGTGCCGGAGTAGGCCATTCGGCCCTTCGAGCCAGCACCGCCATTCAATGTGATCATGGCTGATCATCCCCAATCAGTACCCCGTTCCTGCCTTCTCCCCATATCTCCCGACTCCGCTATCTTCAAGAGCCCTATCTAGCTCTCTCTTGAAACCGGACTCCACTGCCCTCTGACGCAGAGAATTCCTCAGACTCACAACTCTCTGTGTGAAAAAGTGTTTCCTCATCTCCGTTCTAAATGGCTTACCCCTTATTCTTAAACTGTGGCCCCTGGTTCTGGACTCCCCCAACATCGGGAACATGTTTCCTGCCTCTAACGTCTCCAAACCCTTAATAATCTTATATGTTTCAATAAGATTCCCTCTCATCCTTCTAAATTCCAGAGCGTACAAGCCCAGCCGCTCCATTCTCTCAGCATATGACTGTCCCGCCATCCCGGGAATTAACCTGGTGAACCTACGCTGCACTCCCTCAGTAGCAAGAATGTCCTTCCTCAAATTTGGAGACCAAAACTGCACACAAGGCCTGGAGAGGAAACAACATTTGCCTCCACCGTGTCTTAAAAGGGTGACTCTCCTAGAACAGTGAATGGAGCAAATCTTCCACTGTGGAATCTGGTGAAAGTTACAGACTGGGCAGTCGGAAAACAGCAAGGTGAAGATCATCAAATCAGTGAACGAAACTCTCTGGTTTGGATCAAAACTAACTGGTTTTAAAGCAGAGCTGGAGATTGGTCCGGGAATGTTGCCGACTGGCCCGACTCCAGACTACAGGAGGACGTCATAAGGTTACAAGGAATAGGAGTGGAATAAGGCCATTCGGCCCATCAAGTCTACTCCGCCGTTCAACCATGGCTGATCTACATCTCTCCCTCCTGGCCCCATTCTCCTGCCTTCTCCCCATAACCTCCAGAACCAGGGGCCACAGTTTAAGAATAAGGAGTAAGCCATTTAGAACGGAGACGAGGAAACACTTTTTTCCACAGAGAGTGGTGAGTCTGTGGAATTCTCTGCCTCAGAGGGCGGTGGAGGCAGGTTCTCTTGATGCTTTCAAGAGAGAGCTAGATAGGGCTCTTAAAGATAGCGGAGTCAGGGGATATGGGGAGAAGGCAGGAATGGGGTACTGATTGGGGATGATCAGCCATGATCACATTGAATGGCGGTGCTGGCTCGAAGGGCCGAATGGCCTACTCCTGCACCTATTGTCTATTGTCTATTGACACCCGCACCAATCAAGAATCCATCTGTCTCTGCCTTAAACATATCCGCCTCCACAGTGGCAAAGTATTCCACAGATTCACCACCCTCTGGCTAAAGACGTGCTGAGGGCCGCACTGAAGCTCGTTGCAGCCAACACCAAAACCTCCGCAGCTTTTGTGCAAAAGTGGATTAAACAGGAATTAAACTAAAAGTTACCGACAATCTCCTTCGTAAGTTTCAATGGACTGAGATTCAAGCGAGGAGAGAGGATTTAAAAATAGACGAGGGGGAAATATCGGGCACGAGCTGCTTAGTTGTGTGGCCATTCCCTCCGCACTAATAGAATAAAGTTTCCCTTCAGCTGATTCAATTAGGACACCGACAATGGACGCTCTTATGCCTGTGCACGCACATGTGCAGTCTGTCTGACTTACATTACAGCTGTCTACAAAGCCCTCAACGGGCTTGCCCCCACCTACACCCACCACTCCACCTCCAGGTCCCTCAGACCGGCCGACTTGGGGTTGCTGAACACCCCGCGGTCTAGGCGTAAGCTCAGGGGCGACCGCGCCTTTGCGGTTGCAGCTCCTAGACTGTGGAACAGCATCCCTCGTCCCATCAGAACTGCCCCCTCCATCGACTCCTTTAAGTTGAGACTAAAAACCCATCTCTACTCCCAAGCCTTTCGTGACGTCCTCTGAGCGAGGGCTACATGTATGTAGTTTGTTTGTATTTGATCTGTGAACCACTGTTGTTTGTTAGACTATTCTTACACCAATATAAAGCACTTTGGCCAACGAGAGTTGTTTTTTAAATGTGCTATAGAAATAAAAGTGACTTGACTTGACTTGCTAAAGGCCCTGTCCCACTTGGCGATTTTTTTTGGCGACTGCCGGCGTCACGTCATTTGAACATTTCAAATGGCAACAAAAAAAGTTGCGACACTTGAAAAAACACCGCGTGTCGCACGTCATCATCACGCCTCATATTTTTCGGCGACCTGATACGTCAGTCAACGACGCCGGCAGTCGCCGATAAAAATCGCCAAGTGGGACAGGCCCTTAAACCTCGTCCTCTCTGCCACTCTGCCCCGGCGAACAAATGGAATAAAAATGGTCACGGTGGCGCAGCGGTAGAGTCGCTGCCTTGCAGCGAATGCAGCGCCGGAGACCCCGGTTCGATCCCGACTACGGGCGCTGTCTGAACGGAGTTTTTTACGTTCTCCCCGTGATCTGCGTGGGTTTTCTCCGAGATCTTCGGTTTCCTCCAACACGCGTACAGGTTTGTAGGTTGACAAAATTGCTGGGGAAACTCAGCGGGTGCGGCAGCGTCTATGGAGCGAAGGAAACAGGCAACGTTTCGGGCTGAAACCCTGATGGAAATAGGCAACGTTTCGGGCCGAAACCCTTCGGGGTTTCGTCCCGAAACGTTGCCTATTTCCTTCGCTCCATAGATGCTGCTGCACCCGCTGAGTTTCTCCAGCAATTTTGTCTATTGTCTATTGTCTATAACTCAGCGGGTCAGGCAGCATCTCTGCACAAACATGGAGGGATGACATCGCCTATCCATATGGATACAAGGAACTGCAGATGCTGGCTTGCAAAACAAGACAAGTTCAGTCCGCCTGGTCCTACGTGATAGCAGCAGAATAAGGCCATTCGGTCCATCAAGTCTACTCCTACATTCAATCATCTCTCTCGATCTCTGTCTCGATCTATCTCTCCCTCCCAACCCCATTCTCCTGCCTTCTCCCCATTACCCCTGACACCCGCACTAATCAAGAATCTATCTATCTCTGCCTTAATAATATCCATTGACTTGGCCTCCACAGCCTTCCGTGGCAAAGAATTCCACAGATTCACCACCCACCGACTAAAGATGTTCCTCCTCATCTCCTTCCTAAAGGAACGTCCTTTAATTCTGAGGCCTCTAGTCCTAGACTCTCCCACTAGTGCAAACATCATCTCCACTTCCACTCTATCCAGGCCTTTCACTATTCACTTACAGTGACCTCCCTCCATGTGCAGACCATCAGAGGAGGCCGTCCAAAAAGGTAAATTCCCGTTTTCCTTTAGTTGCCTTCATGGGACTGAGATGGAATGTTGATACACGCCACACAACGGAAGTTTAGATCTTCCAAGGTCCACGTCCACTGCACCACTGGTCCGGTGAGCTGTTTCCTTCTTGAATTCCTTTGAGGGTCTTGAGTATTGTTGGATTTGCACTTAGCCGGGGGTGGGAGATCGCAACCTTCACGTGGTCCACCCTGTTTCGACGAATGCAATCAACCCGGCGTGCACAAACGGAAGATCAAACGGAACAAGTTGTCGGACAACTTTAGGCTGTGCACGCCGCACGGGAGAAGGAGAAGGAGAAGAAGTAGAAGAAGAAGACTTAGCTGCACAAATGGAAAGTGTTTCGTCACACACGCCGGGCTGGTGGAAGAGCCATGGAGATCCACTCACCTGGAGATGTCCAGAGTCCAACCTACTCCTGGATATGGCTGGTCCAGTGAAGCTTGTGGGGCACCACCAGGATACTGAAGGTGATCCCCCCCATACACCAGCACCATCCTACACATGTGGGACAATTGACCTGCCCGTACACACTAGGGACAAGTCCTGTATAGATGACATGTCAGAAACATGTTCCTTTCCTTACAGTGGGAATGACTGACATATCTGAGCAGTTACATGACTGGTTTGCTTAGCAGTGGGTGGAGTTAGCTGGTTCAAATTGCAGACTTGGTTAAACTGCAACCCAGGTTTATTTCCTCTGCACTTTCTTGGGTTATTACACCGTACGGTCGTGAGACTTTCCACTCAACTCGTTTACACGGTTCTTTGTCGTGCTCAGAAATTAAACCCTCTCTGCCTGTCCTTCTGAAAGATTGGATGTCAGTGAATTCCCCGTACAATGCCTTCAGAAAAAGAACTCAATGGATTGGATAATTACGGCTATCCAGTAAGTAACATTTTATTTTTCAATGCATTCCATTAAATAATAAGGGGGAAAAAAATCAACAAAAAACTCAAGCTCATTCCAAAGTTTGATCAGTAATTAATTATTTTGCTTGCTATTTAGATTATCCATAAGTCCATAAGTTCCTAAATCCATTATGAACTTATGCAATTAATTATTTTGCTTGCTATTTAGATTATTCAGCTCACGTTATTAAATAATGTAAATTGATAATATAACTGTAATATTTTACATATTTTTGAGATTTTCTAATACACAATCTGACATCCTGGCACGGACTCGAAGTAAATATACAAAGTAAAATGGCGACTATTCTGAATTGTATCTGGTTATGTCGGCATATCATTCAAAACTGTCACTGTACCTTGATACACATGATAACAAAGAACCATTAGAAATGGCCACAACACAGTGGCACTGCTGGTAGTGCCATCGCCTCGCAGCGCCAGAGACACGGGTTCGATCCTGATCTCAGGCGCGTCCATGTGTGGAGTTTGCACGTTGCACGTGGGTTTCCTCCAGGTGCTCCGGTTTCCTCCCGCATCCCAAAGACGTGCGGGTTTGTAGATTAATTGCCATCTGTAAATTGCCCGCTAGTGTGTGTAGGGAGTGGATGAGAAAGTGGGATAAGGTAGAACTAGCGATCGGAGGTCGGTGTGGACTCGGGGTGGCTGAAGAGCCTGTTTCCACGTTGTATCTCTAAAGTTAAACTAAACTAAATCTGCATGATACAGGCACGAGGGAGGTTAGTTTCTTCCACTGGCAATGGAAACAGTTAAAATACTTACAGGAATCTTGTTCTTTAGCCAAGATCATAGTTCTGTTGATTATGAGAACATGAGATTATATGTCGATTTACAAAGCTCCGTCTGTATCCAATTGCTCTTTGCCAAATGGTACTTTGGATATAGTTTGTTGTTGAAGATGGTGGCCAAGGATTGGGCTCTGTTGCAACCAATAAATACATCAAGTACAAATTTGGTTGAAATTTCCTCCTCAAATTGTACACCTGACGGCTATCATCAGAGTAAATAACAATTTATTGCACCAATCCTGCATGCTATTTAAGTAAGTAAGTAAGTAAGTTTATTGGCCCACAAGTAACAACATGACATACAGTGACAGTTACGAATGACTCAGAAAACACTAAACATTAATAATAATAAAACATTAATGATAAAACACCATTGATCAAGCATGTGAACCGACAAAATACCAGATCAAAGGGAGGCTACAGATTTTTGGCTGTTGAGTAGAGCAACTACTCGTGGATAAAAACTGTTTTTATGTCTGGCTGTAGCAGCTTTGACAGTCCAGAGTCGCCTTCCAGAGGGAAGTGATTCAAAGAGTTTGTGGCCAAGGTGAGAGGGGTCAGAGATGATCTTGCCCGCTCGCTTCCTGGCCCTTGCACTCATTTATGTGAGTGATTGAAAGATACAGCATGGAAACAGGCCCACTGAGCCCACATCGATCACTAGGCCCCACTGAGTCCGCATCGCTCACTAGGCCCACCGAGCCCACATCGATCACTAGGCCCACCGAGCCCACATCGATCACTCGGCCCCACTGAGTCCACATCGATCACTAGGCCCACCGGGTCCGCATCGCTCACTAGGCCCACCGAGCCCACATCGATCACTAGGCCCCACCGAGCCCACATCGATCACTAGGCCCCACTGAGCCCACATCAGTTCCATGCCATCCCACTTTCTCATCCACTCCCTTCACACAAGGCACGATTTACAGAGGGGACAATTGACCTCCAAAACCCACTGGGATGTGGGGGGAAACCGGAGCACCCGGAGGAAACCCACGCAGTCACAGGGAGAATGTGCAAACTCCACACAGACAGCACCCGAGGTCAGGGTCGAGCCCGGGTCTCCGGTGTTGTGAGGCAGCAGCTCTACCCACTGCACCACCGTGCCAACCCGTACTAAAGCAGGTGTTGAAAGGTTAAAATATATGCAGGTTGGGAGAAGGGATGGGCCCTTGTGTCACCTCTAGTGTGATATTATTCCAATGTCAGGCAATACTTAGTGGGTCCCATTAATTCTCTCCTATTGACATAACCTGGAGCTCCAAAGTGCACTCCACACATCTGTCTTATCAATTAGTTGTTGTGTTCACTTTTTAAAAAGGTCTTTCTGGTAACACAGCGAGGTTTCTGAAATTATTCCAGGCTATTTAAAGCATCTTCCAAAGTCCAAAGAATGAGTTACAACAGGCAGGCAGAAGTTTGAAAACATATACAAAAACATATCGAGAAAAATTCAGGGAAAGTTTCTTCCCAGCAGTTAACAGGCAACTGAACCAACATCTCATCAGCGGGAGAGCTGTCCTGACTACCTATATCTACCATGAGTCTGAAGAAGGGTTTCGGCCAAAAACGTTGCCTATTTCCTTCGCTCCATAGATGCTGCTGCACCCGCTGAGTTTCTCCAGCATTTTTGTCTACCTATATCTACCTCATTGGAGACCTTTGAGCATTCTTTAATCGGACCGTCAGATTCCAACCTTATATCATTGTACTAAATATTGTATTCTTTATTCCTTGTCTGTAATATTATAATACTGACCGCTAGGCTGTATGGGGATGCTTTCCATTTTTAATAGTTAATTATTGGGTCTTTTTAAGTATTTATTGCTTTCAGGTATTGTCCATATTGTATTTTTATGTATTTTTTTCTCTGCTTTCGTTCTGAATGTGTGGGTTTGTTGGTTGTTGGCTTTTGGACATCTGAATTTCCCTGAGGGGATCAATAAAGTATTTATTATTATTTATTATTATTATTTATTATTTATTAATGTTAGCATTCATTAGCATAGTCTTTTCTTTGACTGGGTAGCACACAGTCAAAAGCTATTCACTGCATCTCGGTACAGGAAATAAACAAAACTAATTCAGTTACAATTTTACTCATTCAGTTTTACAACCCAGGGCTATGAATGTTGATTTCTCTAACCGCAAGTAACCCCTGCATTCCCTCTCTCTCCGTCCCTCCCCCACCCAAGTCGCACCAGCTTCTCGTTCTCACCCAGCGCACAGCTAACAATGGCCTGTTTCCTTTGTCATCGTTACTTTTTTGCCGTACCTTTCGTTCACTTGTTCTATATCTCGCTACCTCCCAATTCCCTCTCCCCTGACTCTCAGTCCGAAGAAGGGACTCGACCCGAAACGTCACCCATTCCTTCTCCCCAGAGTTGCTGCCTGTCCCGCCGAGTTACTCCAGCGTTTTGTGTCTGCCTTTGTTTTTTTTTAAACCAGCATCTGCAGTTCCTTCCTAAACAAAGTCAGTTAAGTCAAAAAGTCAAAGTATCCTTTATTGTCATTCAGACCTTTCGGTCTGAACGAAAATTGTGAACCTGGCAGTCATAACATAGAACAAAACACACGATGAACACAGTTTAACATCCACCACAGTGAGTCTATCAGGCACCTCCTCACTGTGATGGAAGGCAAAAGTCTTAAAGTCCTTGTCTCTTCCCTCCTTGTTCTCCCTCTGTGTTGAGGCGATCCAGGCCCTTGATGTTGTCTCTTTGGTGATACAGGGGAGAGCTTGGGGTGGAGGGGAGGGGGGGGGGGGGTGGAGGGGAAGGGGGGGGGGGTGGGTGGGGGAGGGGGGAGAAAAGGGAGGTTGCCACCTAGAATTGGAAAATTCGTTGTTCATACCATTTTTTTTTTAATTTATTTTTTTTATTTTTTATTTTTTATTTTTTTTATTTTATTTTATTTTATTTTATTAGAAGTTAATACAATACAAAACAATACAGTGGCACCTAATTTTAGGTGCCAACTATGTCGTAACGTAATGCATTCTATGTACAACCTCTAGTTTTATGTTTTTGAAAAGGAGGTAAAATTTTTTTAAAAAGAAAGAAAAAAATAGAGAAAAGAAAGAGGAAAAATAAATAGTAGAAAATAGAAAAACGTGAAGTGTGTATATAAGAAAAGAAAAAATAGAAAGTAGAAATAGTAGAAAAAGACCCTTAAAAAAGAAATTTTCAAATCTTTGTTTGGAGATGTAAATCTATCCAGGACCTGGCCTGAAATCAGTAATCTTTACGGTACCATTTTAATACCGTTTTAACGTAGAGTTCTCATGATGGCGGATGCAGAGATATTCTTTCTTGTCCACTTAGAATGAAGATGAAAGTACACATCACGCCAGCACCCTCGGGAAAGGTGGGAAAAGCAGCCATCCTTCAGCTGTGGGTGAAGCTAACAAGATGCTCTATCTCGTCACTGATAACCCACCCTGGTACTTGTGTATACTGCTTGGCACACAGGTAAGAGATGCAGAGAGAATGAGAGGCAAGGTTCATCCCTCACCTGCGGTGGGCATTGCTGTGCTTTGGAGACACTTCCATTAGTTCATAAGGGATAGGAGCAGAATTAGGCCAGTCGGCCCATCAAGTCTCCTCCGCCATTCAGCCTGGCTGCCTAATTCTGCTCCTATAAGTTATGAATTTATGAATGGGTATGGAAAGGGGGAGTTCCCAGAGATGCCGCCAGGCATCTCTGGGAACTTCCCTTTCCATACCCATTCATAAATTCATAGGAGCAGAATTAGGCCATTCGGCCCATCAAGTCTACTCCGCCATTCAATCATGGCTGATCTATCTCTCCTACATCCCATTCTCCTGCCTTCTCCCCATAACCCCTGATACCTTTACTAATCAAGAATCTATCAATCTCCCCCTTAAAAAAATATCAATTGATTTGATCTCTACAGCCACCTGTGGCAATCAATTCCACAGATTCACCACCCTCAGACCAAATAAATTCCTCCTCATCTCCTTCTCAAAGGATGGTCCTTTTATTCTGAGGCTACCACCTCTGGTCCTAGACTCTCCCACCAGTGGAAACATCCTCTCCACATCCACTCTATCCAAGGCTTTCACTATTCTGTAAGTTTCAATGAGGTCCCCCCCCCCCCCCCCTCATTCTTCTAAACTCCAGCGAGTACAGGATGAGTGTCTAAACGGCTCAGAACACCATCATCTCCAGCCTCGTCTCCTGGTGTTGCAACGTCCTGACCAGGGAGATTAATTGAATGGATTTGACAGAAACAGCATGGAAACAGGCCCTTCGGCCCAAGCCGATCATCGATCACACTAGTCCAATGTTATCCCACTTTCTCATCCACTCCCTGCACACGAGGGGCAACCTTACAGAGGCCCAATTAATCTACAAACCCACACGTCTTTAGGACGTAGGAGTGAACCGGAGCACCCGGAGGGAACCCACGCGGTCACTTGGAGAACGTGCAAACTCCACAGAGACAGCACCCAAGGGCAGGATGGAACCCGGGTCTCTGGCGCTGAGAGACATTGCTCAACCAATCTAGGGAGAAAGGAAAGAGAAACAAGTGACACTTTGTTAACAATTTTTAAGACATTTGTATAGATTGTATGTTTACTTTCTTACAAGTCTTCTACTTAATGTGATTGTGCCTACTGTGTAGTAGGATTGTCACTAAACTGTGGGTTTCACTGTAGATCGAATAAAGTGCTGGAATAACTCAGTGTGTCAGGCAGCATCTCCGGAGAAAATGGATAGACAACGTTTCGGATCGGGTCTCTGGCAGATTTCAACCCGAAACGTCACCGATTCCTTCTTCTCCAGCGATGCTGCCAGACCCGCTGAGTTACTCCCGCACTTTGTGTCCATCTTTGGTGTAAACCAGCATCTGCAGTTCCTTTTTATTGGAATTTCACTGTCCATAGAAACATGGAAGATAGGTGCAGGAGCAGGCCATTCGGCCCTTCGAGCCAGCACCGTCATCCAAACGTCCGTACCCAGTTCCAGCTTTCTCCCGGTATCCCTTCATTCCATTAGCTTGCGTACTTAGGCAAATGTGATGATGAACCGCCATTGAACGGAGGCTAAACTTCTGTGTGTGACGACATTTTCCACAGCATTACCTGACGGCTTTGGGGGGTATTGTGGCCATTCCTCTCCTACTGTCCAGAGAGATCTGCTTGCAACATGATTACATCACCCAGAGTCATCTCATCAGCACCATATTCTTTGTGTCAGGACTCTGCACGCTGCTTCAAGTTCTTTTTGGTGTCAGGTGAGTTAGTAAACGACATCGTAACATTAGACCTTTATCTTTTGTTTAGTTACATAGAAACATAGAATCGTAGAAAATAGGTGCAGGAGGAGGCCATTCGGCCCTTCGAGCCAGCACCACCATTCATTGTGATCATGGCTGATCGTCCCCAATCAATAACCCGTGCCTGCCTTCTCCCCATATCCCTTGACTCCACTAGCCCCTGGAGCTCTATCTAACTCTCTCTTAAATCCATCCAGTGACTTGGCCTCCACTGCCCTCTGTGGCAGGGAATTCCACAAATTCACAACTCTCTGGGTGAAAAAGTTTTTTCTCACCTCAGTCTTAAATGACCTCCCCTTTATTCTAAGACTGTGGGCCCTGGTTCTGGATTCGCCCAACATTGGGAACATTTTTCCTGCATCTAGCTTGTCCAGTCCTTTTATAATTTTATATGTTTCTATAAGATAACCCCCCCCTCATCCTTCTAAACTCCAGTGAATACAAGCCTAGTCTTTTCAATCTTTCCTCATATGACAGTCCCGCCATCCCAGGGATCAATCTCGTGAACCTACGCTGCACTGCCTCAATCACAAGGATGTCCTTCCTCAAATTAGGAGACCAAAACTGTACACAATACTCCAGATGTGTTCTCACCAGATCCCTATACAACTGCAGAAGAACCTCTTTACTCCTATACTGAAATCCTCTTTCAGATCCTAGTTCAGAGATACAGCACGGAAACAGGAACTCAGCGGGGTTCGGCCCGAAACGTTGCCTATTTCCTTCAGGCTTTCGGGCCTGAAACGTCGCCTATTTCCTTCGCTCCATAGATGCTGCCGCACCCGCTGAGTTTCTCCAGCACTTTTTGTCTACCTTCGATTTTCCAGCATCTGCAGTTCCTTCTTGAACAATCTGCTGGAGGAAGTGGGCGGGAAACAGCAACCATGGGGTGGGCAGGAATGGTGGCTTTGTACGGCTCGATTGGAATCACGTACACATAGAAACAGAGAAAAAAACAGAGAAACGGAGAAAAATAGGTGCAGGTGGAGGCCATTCGGCCCTTCGAGACAGCACCGCCATTCAATATGATCATGGCTGATCATCTAAAATCAGTACCCCGTTCCTGCTTTTTCCCCACATCTCTTGATTCCTTTACGAGCCCTACGAGCTAAATCTAACTCTCTCTTGAAGGCAACAAAGGTTTTTTCATTGTACCTCGGTACACGTGACAGTAAACTAAACTGAACTGGTCACTGTTTCAGGTCAAAACTGTAAAGACTTGTCAAACACGTGATGTCTTCACTCTTAGTTTATTGCATACGTTGTAATCGTATACACACATATTGCCCTAGTTGTTCGTGGTCTGTCACTGGAGCTGGAGAGGGAGCTGGGGGTGGGAAGGTTACAATTATACTGAAGATAATGGGGAGTGGTTAGTAGTGGTGAGGTCACTATGTTAAAGGAGCATGCACTGATCTACAAAAACCATGCATCAGGGCCACATTTGGAGTCTTGAGTGTAGTTCCTGTACAGAAAGGTTGTGGAGGCTTCAGTTCAGTTTAGTTTGTTGTCCTGTGTACCGAGGTACAGTGAAAAGCTTTCTGTTGCGTGCTAACCAGCCAGCAGAAAGACTATACGCGATTACAGTCGAGCCGTTCACAGTGTACAGATACTTGATAAAGGGAATATGTTTAAGAAGGAACTGCAGATGCTGGAAAATCGAAGGTACACAAAAACGCCGGAGAAACTCAGCAGGTGCAGCAGCATCTATGGAGCGAAGGAAATAGGCAACGTTTCGGGCCGAAACCCTTCTTCAGACCCTTCTTCTGATAAAGGGAATACCCGTTTAGTGCAAGGTAAAACCAACAAAGTCCGATCAAGGATAGAAGATAGGCCCGAGGCTCTGCAATGAGGTAGATGGTAGCTCTCTAGTTGTTGTAGAATGGTTCAGCTTTTGGAGAAAATTATGACAGACATAGATGCGGTAGACAGCCAGAACCTTTTTTCTCAGCGTGGAAAATGTCATAGACTTGAGGGCATGGCTTTATGGTGAGAGGAGCAGAAATTATAGGAGGTAGACACAAACTGCTGGAGTAACTCGGCGGGACAGGCGGCATCTCTGGAGAGAAGATATGGAAAGGAGATGTGCGGGGGCAAGTTGTGTTTTACGCAGAGGGTGGTGGGTGTCTGGAACCTGCTGCCGGGGGGTGGTGGTGGAGGCAGATCCAAGAGGGGGCATTTAAGATGTTTTTAGACGGCAGTCACGGTGGCGCAGCGGTAGAGTCGCTGCCTTGCAGCAAAATGCAGCGCCACAGACCCGGGTTCGATCCCGACTGTGGGCGCTGTCTGTACGGAGTTTGTACCTTCTCCCCGTGACCTGCGTGGGTTTTCTCCGAGTTCTCTGGTTTCCTCCCACACTCCAAAGACGTACAGGTTTGTAGGTTAATTGGCTTGGTGTAAATGTAAAAAAAATTGTCCAGTACATAAAGAAACTGTCCAACTCTTCGGAAGGTACAAGGAACAAGATGGATACGCAGGGATGGAGGGATATGGATCATGTGCAGGCAGAGGAGATTAGTTTAACCTGGCATCATGGACATTGTGGGCCGAAGGGCCTGTTCCTGTGCTGTCCTGTGCTGTGTTCTAACTAAGCCAAGCTAGATCACGGGAGAGCAATATATGTTAGCTAACTGTAGAAAGTTAATTCTGAAATGAATTGCTCTTTGTTGAAAGGGTGCATGTCTCAGAGAGGTGAATGGCCATCATCTGTGGATCAGGCTAAATAAAATTAACATCTATCAATTCCCATGACATGCCCTGAGAAGTGTTTAAAGACTTCAGTGACAAACAATATTTCCATCAGTAGTGACTTATGAATAAGTCTTACGTTCTAGGAGCAGTATTAGGCCATTCGGCCCATCAAGTTTATTCCGCCATTCAATCATGGCTGATCTGTGGTGGATGTTAATTTGTGTTTATTGTGTGTTTTGTCATTTATTATTATATGTATGACTGCAGGCAACGAAATTTCGTTCAGACCGAAAGGTCTGAATGACAAATAAAGGAATCTCTAATCTATCTCTCCCTCTCAACCCCATTCTCCTGCCTTCTCCCCAGAACCCCCGACACCCGCACTAATTAAGAATCTGTCAATTTCCGCCTTAAAAAATACCCATTGACTTGTCCTCCACTTGGCCTCCACAGATTCTGAATCTTTTCTTCGTTGCCTCTTTCCTCTCAAGGTATGCAGCATCCGTTCCAGTTATTTCCTGTCAGATGTCATATACCAGTGAGAGACAGAGCAAGCTTTATTTTAAACCAAACTTGACCTCTGGCAGATGTGGGCGTGGCTAATCTCTCTTGTAACTACTGTGAGAATGTCCTTTGGCATATAAAAAAACAACATTTGCCAAGTTCTTTGTGCAAATCTAAGAACACGGTGTTAAACTACAAAAAAAAACCTGGTACCATACCAAACGAGATGCCCCAGGCTGAGAGAGGTGTATAAAACCACAAGGGGAACAGATAGGGTGGTTGTTTTTCCCATAGTAAGGGAATCAAGAACCAGAGGACCTGGGTTTAAGGTGAGAGGGGAGAGATGCAGTAGGAACCTGAGGGGCAACATTTTCACACAGAGGGTGGAGGATGTATGGAACAAGCTGCCAGAGGAGGTAGTTAGAACAGGTACTATAATAGCATTTAAAACGCATTTGGACAGGATAAAAAATTCAAGTCATTGGAGCAGATGTAGGCTGTTCTGCCCATCGAATCCATTCCGCCATTCAATCATGTTTTTCCCTCCCGCACTCCAAAGACGTACAGGTTTAAATTGTCCCCGATCGTGTGTAGGATAGAGTTAGTGTATCGGGTTCGTTGGTCGGCACAGACTCGGTGGGCCGAAGGGCCTGTTTCCGCGCTGTATCTCTAAACTAAATTAAAGGTAAGAAATACTGGCATCCACTATTTGTGATGTCTGAGAATTAAATGAGAGAGGTGTTTGTGAAAGTAGGTAAGTAACAACAGGGACATCAATCACCAGCAAAGGAAGTATGACTCCAATTAGAAGAATGAACATTGATAGAGGAATCTATTTGCTTTATTAATGACCACCAACACACGACTTCTCAACTGATCTGTGAACCTTATATATTGTGTCAGGATTGGGGAACCCGATGTTTTTGTGTGTTATGTTTAGTTTTGTTTAGAGATACAGCATGGAAACAGGCCCTTCGGCCCATCATGTCCACGCCAACCATCAGTCCCCCCCGCGCACACTATCCCACTTTCTCATCCACTCCCCGCACACTAGGGGGCGATGTACAGAAGCCAATTGATCGACAAACCCGCACGTCTTTGGTGATGCGGGAGGAAACCGGGGCACCCGGAGGAAACCCACGCGGTCACAGGGAGAACGTGCAAACTCCACGCAGACAGTGCCCGAGGTCAGGATCGAACCGGGTCTCTGATGCTGGTGCTGGTGCTGCAAGGCGGCGACGACAGATGGCGCAATGGGCTAAGTGTTCGGCTGGCAACCGGAAGGTAGCCGGTTCGAATCCCGCTTGGAGTGCATACTGTCGTTGTGTCCTTGGGCAAGACACTTCACCCACCTTTGCCTGCGTGTGAATGTGTGTGAATGTGTGTGAGTGATTGGTGGTGGTCGGAGGGGCCGTAGGCGCAGATTAGCAGCCACGCTTCCGTCAGTCTGCCCCAGGGCAGCTGTGGCTACAGAAGTAGCTCACCACCACCGAGTGTGACTGAGGAGTGAATGAATAATGCGATGTAAAGCGCCTTGAGTATTAGAAAGGCGCTATATAAATCCCATCCATTATTATTATTATTATTACCCGCTGCCCCACTGTGCCGCCCTTTATTAAAGGATATCATGGACACCTCCAGATTCAGGGGCAGTTACTTCCCGCTTGGTATCAGGCAACTGAACCATCCTCCCACAACTAGAGAGCGGTCCTGACTTACAACCTACCTCATTGGAGACATTCACACCCTCTTTAATCAGGTTTTATTGGGCTTTATCTTGCAGTAAACGTTACACCCTTATCCTGTATCTCTACACTGTCGACTGCTTGATTGCAATCACGATTTTGTTTTTCACTGACAGAATAACACGGAACATTGCTCCTTGGTACAAGTGACAATACTGAACTAGACTAGAATAAACTATACAGACACAAAATGCCGGAGTAACTCAGCGGGACAGGCAGCATCTCTGGAGAGAAGGAACGGGTGACGTTTCGGGTCGAGACCCTTCCTCAGACTGAGAGTCACCCATTTCCTTTTCTCCAGAGATGCTGCCTGTCCCGCTGAGTTAATCCAGCATTTTCAAGGTTTCAGGGTCAGTTTATTGTCACGTTTACCGATTAAGGTACAGTGAAACTCGATTTACCCTAACGAAAAAAGGCAACAAGACGCACAACTACATAAAAGTTAACATAAACATCCACCACAGCGGATTCCCCACGTTCCTCACTGTCATGGAAGGCAATAAGATCCAATCTTTTCCCTCTTTTATTCTCCCGCGGTGGGGGCAGTCGAACCGTCCGCAATCGACGCAGGTCGAAGCTCCTGCGGCTTGGGGCTCCCGAAGGCGGTCTCTAACCAAGGGACCGCGGGCTCCATGATGTTAAGTCCACAATCTCCCGCGGTTGGAGCTCCCGGTCGATCTCCAGCAGAGGGCGCCAGCTACTCGATGTTAGTCCGCAGTGCGGACGGAGGTACGATGCGGGAAAAATCGCATCTCCGTCGAGGTAAGAGATTCAAAACCGTTTCCCCCAACCCCCCATCCCCGCCCCTCCCCCTCTCCACCCCCCACATAAAACATGCTAAAGAACACTAAAACATTTAACATTTAACACATACTAAGGAAACAACAAAGAAGGAAGGGACAGAGACTGGTGGCGAGGCGGCCATTTTGTGTCTATCTTTTGTGTCTATATTTGTCTAGTTAAATGTAGTTGTTTGTGGTTTTTGGTACTGTTTTTAATTGTGTATATGTGGGGGCGGGGGGGGGGGGGAGGGGGGAACTTTTAAAATCTCTTCCCTGCATGGGAGACCCGACCTTTTCCCTGTCGGGTCTCCGTTGTCGTTGGGGCCTAGCTCCGTGGAGCGGCCTCCAACCGGGACGACCTGGGGGCTCCAGTCGCGGAGCCTGCGGAGCTGCGGACTCACCATCGTGGGGCTGGCCGGCCTCGGAGCGTGGGGAGCGGTGGTGGCTCATTCCTGCTCACTCCGGAGCTCGGAGGCTCAAGCTGCAGACCCGTGGACTGGGACATCGGGAGCTCGCGGGTCCGGGTGGGAGACCGCTTTACGGAGCTCCCGCAACGCAACTTCTCCAGCTCGTGTCGCGGGGTTGGAACAACCCGGAGCGGGGCCGTACATCGCCCGGCGCGGCTTTAGTGGCCGCGGGACATTCCAGCGCCCGCCGGGGGCTCCAACTTGGTGACTTTTGGACTGGAGCGGGGCCTAAAATGGCCGTGGGACTCACCATCGCCCGCCTGGGGCTCCAACATCGGGAGAGAAATGGTGCAGGGGAGAGAAAAGACTTTGCCTTCCATCACAGTGAGGAGGAGATTCACGGTGATGGATGTTTTTCTGTAAATTGAATTGTTTGTGCGTCTTGTAGGAATTGTTTTGTTTGTTTGGCTGTGGAAACGGAGTTTCGTTTGAGCCTCTCTGAGGTTCAAATGATAAGTAATAAAATCTAATCTAATCTAATCTAATCTAATCTAATCTAATCTTTGGTGAAAACCAGCATCTGTAGTTCCTTCCTACACATTTCGTAAACTAAAGTAAACTGAACTAAATTGATCTTCAGTCCATATCTCACCATGACCTCAACACCGCCCGGAACCACACAAACCCCAGCTGAGGTTCAACTGAACAATATCATCCCTGCATCGTTTAAGAAGGAACTGCAGATGCTGGAAAATCGAAGGTAGACAAAAGTGCTGGAGAAACTCAGCGGGTGCAGCAGCATCTATGGAGCGAAGGAAATAGGCAACGTTTCAGGCCCGAAACCCTGAAGGAAATAGGCAACGTTTCGGTCCGAAACCCGGAAGGGTTTCGGCCCGAAACGTTGCCTATTTCCTTCACTCCATAGATGCTGCTGGAGAAACTCAGCGGGTGCAGCAGCATCTATGGAGCAAAGGAAATAGGCAACTTTTTGGGTCGAAACCCTTCTTCAGACTGATGTGAGGGTGGGGGGGGGGGGTGGGAGGAAGGAAGAGGCGGACCCAGAGGGCTTCTATATTCAGAGGGCACCAATATCTCCTGCACACTCTTTAAACCCCATCTCTCTGCTAACCCGCCAACTCTTTCCGATGCAATCCTCTCCACCTTTAGAGTCTCCTTCCACTCCGCCCTTCCCTCAGACAATATATAATAAACAACAGATCAATAACTGGTGCAATAAAGCCCAGCGCCCTACGTGCAACCCAAGACAGCCCATGGAAGCTCAATGTCATGTAAGTTCAAGTGAGAATTTCAGTGTTCTATCTGGGACATATGACAATGAAACACTCTTGACTTGAGAGTTGAGGTCAGTTCCGCGCAGTGTTCGAGAGACCGACGGTTGTTGGGAAGAAGCTGTTACTGAACCTGGTGGTCGCGGTTTTTCAGGCTCTTCCCGATGGCAGGAGTGAAACGAGAGCGTGGCCAGGGTGGTGCGGGTCCTTGATGATGCCGGCTGCCTCTCTGAGACAGCGCCTCCTCCTGTCGATCCCTTCCATGTGGTGTACAATTTATGGTGTACGATTTTGGTCGCCAAATTATAGGAAAGATGTCAACAAAATAGAGAGAGTACAGAGGAGATTTACTAGAATGTTGCCTGGGTTTCAGAGAAAGTTACAGAGAAAGGTTGAACAAGATAGGTCTCTATTCTTTGGAGCGCAGAAGGTTAAGGGGGGACTTGATAGAGGTCTTTAAAATGATGAGAGGGATAGACAGAGTTGACGTGGATAAGCTTTTTCCATTGAGAGTGGGAAAGATTCAAACAAGAGGACATGATTTGAGAAGTAAGGGACAGAAGTTTAGGGGTAACATGAGGGGGAACTTCTTTACTCAGAGAGTGGTAGCTGTGCGGAATGAGCTTCCAGTGGGAGCGGCGGAGTCAGGTTCGATTTTGATCATTTAAAAATAAATTGGATAGGTATATGGACGGGAAAGGAATGGAGGGTTATGGTCTGAGTGCAGGTAGATGGGACTAGGTGAGAGTAAGTGTTCGGCACGGACTAGAAGGGCCGAGATGGCCTGTTTCCGTGCTGTAATTGTTATATGATGTTATGGGGGAGGTGAATAAATGGTGTAAACGTGATCTTTGCGCAGAGAGGAACGTTGACCAGAATGCCGTCTTTGTTACAGGTTGCCCATCATTCAAGGAGGGACCTTTGCTTTCCTGTCTCCCACTTTGGCCATGCTGTCCTTGCCCAATTATAAATGTCCAGCCTGGACATCCAACAAGACCCTGGTCAATGTCAGCGATCCTATCTTCATTGAAATCTGGCAGACACGCCTGCGAGAGGTACGAGAGGTCGCCCTTGGACTATCCTCCTCCTCCTTCTTCTTCTTGCGTATGGCGTGCACAGCCTAAAGTTGGAAGACGACTTGTTCAGTTTGATGGTGGACAAAAATGCTGGAGAAACTCACCTATTCCTTCGCTCCATAGATGCTGCCTCACCCGCTGAGTTTCCAGAAGAGTCTCGACCCGAAACGTCACCTATCCCTTCGCTCCATAGATGCTGCCTCACCCGCTGAGTTTCCAGAAGGGTCTCGACCCGAAACGTCACCTATCCCTTCGCTCCATAGATGCTGCCTCACCCGCTGAGTTTCTCCAGCAATTTTGTCTACCTTCGATTTTTCCAGCATCTGCAGTTCCTTCTTAAACACATTGTTCTGTTTCGTCTTCTGTTTGTGCACGCCAGGTTGATTGCATTCGTCGAAACAGGGTGGAAAAGGTTGCAATCTCCCATCCCTATCCTTAATCTGTCCTTGATCAGACTTTACTGGCTTTACCTTGCACTAAACGTTATTCCCTTATCATGTATCTATAGGCTGTAAATCCCTCCGTTGTAATCATGTATTGTCTTTCCGCTGACTGGCTAGCACGCAACAAAAGCCTTTCACTGTCCCTCGGTACACGTAACAATAAAATAAGTTAAACTAAACTATTTCTCGGGAGAGTACCTGATGCAACGAGCTTGTGTTAGTCCAGACCAGTAAACTAAAAAATTCTTTTGCAATGTTCCTGGATGGGTTCGACACAGAAGGAAATAGACAGATTTAATCTATTTATCTAATGGACAGTTTCAAATATGGATTTTACATTGCAATTTCCGTAAATAGTTGATGTGAGGACAGTGACGCAGCGGGTAGCGCTGCTGCCTCACAGCGCCAGAGACCCAGGTTCGATCCTGACCTCGGGTGCTGTCTGTGCGGAGTTTGCACGTTCTCCCCGTGACCCCGTGGGTTTCCTCCGGGTGCTCCGGTTTCCTCCCACATCCCAAAGACGTGCGGGGTTTGTAGGTTAATCGGCCCCTCTGTAAATTGCCCCCTAGTGTGTAGGGAGCGGATGAGGAAGTGGGATAACACAGAACTAGTGGGAACGGGTGATCGATGGTCGGCATGGACTCGGTGGGCCGGTTCCATGCCGCATCTTTCAACCGATCGTTTTTTTTGAATGTCAGAGTGACTGTTCAATGTGATCCTGGCTGATCATCCCCAATCAGTACCCCGTTCCTGCCTTCTCCCCATATCACCTGACAGCTATCTTTAAGAGCCCTATCTAGCTCTCTCTTGAAAGCATCCAGAGAACCGGCCTCCACCGCCCTCTGAGGCAGAGAATTCCACAGACTCACCACTCTCTGTGAGAAAAAGTGTTTCCTCGTCTCCGTTCTAAATGGCCTACCCCTTATTCTGAAACTGTGGCCCCTGGTTCTGGACTCCCCCAACATCGGGAACATGTTTCCTGCCTCTAGCGTGTCCAAACCCTTAATAATCCTATATGTTTCAAAGCAGCGTTCTAACCAGATCATCTTATTGTCTGTAGATTCAGGGAGCCGTCATGGTGGCAGCTTGCTTCCAAATCTTTGTGGGATTTTCTGGATTGATTGGATATTTAATGCGATACACTGGACCTTTAACCATTGCACCGACCATCTCCCTCATTGGGCTGTCCTTGTTCGACACGGCCGGCAACGATGCAGGTGCCCACTGGGGCATCGCAGGCATGTAAGTATGCAACTGTCCGAATACTTCAAAAGTTTGCAAGCTCTTCAATAAAACTATTTCGGAAGTCAGCGGCATTGTGGTGGCACAGCGGTAGAGTTGCTGCCTCACAGCGCCAGAGGCCCCGGTTCGATCCCGACTACGGGTGCTGCCTGTACTGTCTGGAAAATGAGATGGAGTACAGAACCAGGGGCCACAGTCTTAGAATAAAGGGGAGACTGAGGTGAGAAAAAACGTTTTCACCCAGAGAGTTGTGAATTTATGGAATTCCCTGCCACAGAGGGCAGTGGAGGCCAAGTCACTGGATGGATTTAAGAGAGAGTTAGATAGAGCTCTAGGGGCTAGTGGAGTCAAGGGATATGGGGAGAAGGCAGGCACGGGTTATTGATTGCGGATGATCAGCCATGATCACAATGAATGGCGGTGCTGGCTCGAAGGGCCGAATGGCCTCCTCCTGCACCTATTTTCTATGTTTCTAAGAGGCTTTTAGATTTGAGTAAACATGGATATGAAGGGAAAGGCGAGATAGGCATTATCTCCAGGGAGAGGGAATTAGTTTAACATTACATCGCGTTGGGCACAGACTTTGTGGGGTGAGGGGGTCTGTATCTGTGTTGCACTGTTCTATGTTCTGCAACTAATTAAAATTAATACCTTTTGAGTGATTGTAAATATCAACAAGATAATTGATTAATTGGGCAGGTTACATGGATTGGAAAAGTATAGACGGATGTGGACCAAACGAGGGCAAATGGGACTGGCTTAGATGGGGCAGCTTGCTCTGCATGGCCGAGTTGGGCCGAAAGGCCTGTTGTCCTGCTGGACAACGTTATCATTCCAACCTATAGCTATTTACTATTGAAGTTCCATAGACAAAGTCCAATGTCCACAATGCGGTAGAGGTGAAGATAGACACAACAAGCTGGAGTAACGCAGCGGGTCAGACAGTATCTCTGGAGAAAAGGAATAGGTGACGATTCGGGTCAAGACCATTCTTCAGTCTGAAGAAGGGTCTCGACCCAAAACGTCACCCAGTCCTTCTCTCCAGAGATGCTGTCTGACCTGCTGAGTTACTCCAGCTTTTTGTGTCTAAACATCCTTCTGCAGTTGTACAGGGCCCTGGTGAGACCACACCTGGAGTATTGTGTGCAGTTTTGGTCCCCTAATTTGAGGAAGGACATTCTTGCTATTGAGGGAGTGCAGCGTAGGTTCACCAGGTTAATTCCCGGGATGGCGGGACTGTCATATGAGGAAAGAATGGAGCGGCTGGGCTTGTATATTCTGGAATTTAGAAGAATGAGAGGAGATCTTATTGAAACATATAAGATTATTAAAGGATTGGACACGCTAGAGGCAGGAAACATGTTCCCGATGTTGGGGGAGTCCAGAACCAGGGGCCACAGTTTAAGAATAAGGGATAAGCCGTTTAGAACGGAGACGAGGAAAAACGTTTTTACTCAGAGAGTTGTGAGTCTGTGGAATTCTCTGCCTCAGAGGGCGGTGGAGGCCGGTTCTCTGCATGCTTTCAAGAGAGAGTTAGATGGAGCTCTTAAAGATAGCGGAGTCAGGGGATATGGGGAGAAGGCAGGAACGGGGTACTGATTGGGGATGATCAGCCATGATCACATTGAATGGCGGTGCTGGCTCGAAGGGCCGAATGGCCTACTCCTGCACCTATTGTCTATCTTCGGTTTAAACCAGAATCTGCAGGTCCTTCCCACACATGAGGTAGAGGTGAATCGGACAGGACCCTGGCTCCATGGTAGACCGTTCAGAAGCCTGATAACAGAGTTCCAATGAACCAGTTATGGATTTTTACAACTATAATAAGAATCGTTCAGAATGCATTTGAACATTAACTTTCATGTGAATAAAATTGTATTTCAGGACGACAGGTTTCATTGTCATATTCTCCCAATATTTGCGGAACGTGTCTGTGCCACTTCCTGCTTTTAGCAGGAGTAAAAAGTGTCACATTAGTTGGCTGAACATTTTCCAAATGTTCCCGGTAGGTATCAATAATATTTACGTACAAATAGAGACTCTGTAAATTGTTAAAATGGAAGAATGTATTTACGACATCGTGAAAATGTGTGGACTTTGTCTCGAGACTTTTTGTGTTCATACCTGAGGCATGTTGAAACGGGAAGAAGAATTATTTCTTTCCTCAGGCAGCAAAGGACACACACAAATAAGACCGCCGGGTCTATGTTAGAAACATAGAAACATAGAAAATAGGTGCAGGAGGAGGCCATTCGGCCCTTCGAGCCAGCACCGCCATTCATTGTGATCATGGCTGATCGTCCCCTATCAATAACCCATGCCTGCCTTCTCCCCATATCCCTTGACTCCACTAGAGCTCTATCTAACTCTCTCTTAAATCCATCCAGTGACTTGGCCTCCACTGCCCTCTGTGGCAGGGAATTCCACAAATTCACAACTCTCTGGGCGAAAAAGTTTTTTCTCACCTCAGTCTTAAATGACCTCCCCTTTAATCTAAGACTGTGGCCCCTGGTTCTGGACTCGCCCAACATTGGGAACATTTTTCCTGCATCTAGCTTGTCCAGTCCTTTTATAATTTTATATGTTTCTATAAGAGCCCCCCCATCCTTCTAAACTGCAGTGAATACAAGCCTAGTCTTTTCAATCTTCCCTCATATGACAGTCCCGCCATCCCAGGGATCAATCTGGTGAACCTACGCTGCGCTGCCTCAATCACAGTTAGATGTTAGACAAGTCAATGATTGCTCTCGGTGCCACCATGGAGAAACACCGCCAGTCTTGGAGTCACATCGCCTCCGATTCCCATCCCCAATAATTCTGTGGACTCCCTCAGTATTACAGTGGCGCCAAGCCCAGTTAGAATTGGAACCAAGCAACTGCAGATGCTGGTTTACAAACAAAAAAAAGACACAAAGTGCTGGAGTAACTCAGAACGTCAGGCAGCATCTCTGGAGAACGTGGATAGGCGAGGCTTTGGGTCGGAGTCTGAAGAAGGGTCCCGACCCAAAATGTCACCCTTTTTCAGTTTAGAGAAACAGCGCGGAAACAGGCCCTTCAGCCCAGCAAGTCCGTGCTGCCCAACAATCACCTGTTCACACTGGTTCTATCCTACACACTAGGGGCAATTTACATTCATTCATTCATCATCGTTGAAAACATTAGCGACGCATTTCCGACGGGAACGGTGACGGACGCACCACACATCTCTGTCCTCCAGTTCCTGCGGACTTCCGCCGCTGGAAGTCTAGGATGTTGGTGTGTGTGTGTGTGTGTGCTTTATCATCATTCCTTACAATGCCGTGTACAACAGTGATTGCAACTTCTACTGAAGTGTGGATGGCCGTTGGCTCGCTAGAAGCTCATCCGCCCCATGACAGGTCTTGTTTTTGGTCCTGCTGGGGGTCCACAGCCCCCTCCTCACCTGGCAAACCAGGTGGGGGGGACCGTTTAGTCGCCGACTATCCGACCATGGAGCAGGTAGCACGGGATTACATGGTACCCGTGGTGGGGGGGGGGGGGGGAGGGGGGAACTCCCCCCGACCTGACCTGAAAATTTACAGATGGCCAATTAACCTACAAGCCCGCACGTCTTTGCAATGTGGGAGGAAAATGGAGAACTCGGAGGAAACCCGCGCGGCCACACGGAGAACGTGCAAACTCCGCACAGACAGCACCCGTAGACAGGATCGAGCACGGGTAGGTCCCTGGTGCTGTAAGGCAGCAACTCTACCGCTGTGCCACCGTGCCGCTGTTGCCACCCTGTGCCTACCATTATGTCACCTATCCATGTTCTTTAGGGATACTGCCCAAGCTGCGGAGTTACTCCAGCACTCTGTGATTTTTTTAACCAGTATGAATTGGCCAACAGCCAGCTCAATCCGCGCAGGATTCTTAACGTTTACAGTTTATTCACAATTGCAACGATTCCTGTTTCCAGCATCGTTGAGAAACCCACATTATCATGAACTATCAACAAAATATGCCTCAGAGTATTATATTAGTTATTTTAAAATGGTGCCTCTTTGCAAAATTAGAGAAAATTCTTTTTTTGGGTGGTGCAGCGGTAGAGTTGCTGCCTCACAGTGCCAGAGACCCGGGTTAGATCCTGACTACGGGTGCTGTCTGTACGGAGTTTGTACCTTCTCCCCATGACTGCGTGGGTTTTCTCCGGGTGCTCCGGTTCCCTCCCACACTCCAAAGACGTGCAGGTTTGTAGGATAATTGGTTTTGATAAAACTATAAACGATCCCTCGTGCTAGTGTACGGGGGATCGCTGGCCTGCGCGGGCTTGGTGGACCGAAGGGCCTGTTTCCGCGCTGTATCTCTAAACTAAACGAACAAAAAAGTAACAAATGGGATAAACACAGAACTGTCGAGCACAAAGATCCTATAGCGGAGCAAGATAGACCACTCCTTCTAAATGCAATGGGCTGACGTGTAGTACGCAACGGAGCGGAACGTGGGCCTTTTTTTCATCCATTTTAGTAACCCGACCCAACCCGACTCGCAGTGTAATCAACGTTGCGGGGGAACAGTTTGTGTTAATAAATTAAAATTCTGAAAATGAGGAGAAGATTTTTACCAAATAACTTTTATTTTTACGAGGATGTTTCCGTAACCGGCTTCCGTCTCCGCACTAGTTATCTTTGCTCCGCTACGGGATCTTTGGTGCGGAGACGGAAGCCGCTTATGGAAATGGGGCCGAAAATTACCCATGAATCTGCCCATGACCGTACCACGTCTTTTTCATCGAGTGGACTATCTTGCTTGCTGTAGGATCTTTGGTCGAGCACAGGTGCAGGCCATTTGGCTCACGATAGTCAGGCTGATAATGATGTCGTTAAACCAATCCCCTCTGCCTGTACATGATGCTTATCCCTCCACCCTGTGCTAACCTCTTCAACACCACCAGTCATAGAGTGATATAGCGTGGAAACAGGCCCTTCTGCCCAACTTGCCCACACCGGCCAACAATGTCCCAGCTACACTAGACCCACCTGCCCATGTTTGGTCCATATCCCTCCAAACCTGCCCTATCCATGTACCTGTCTAACTGTTTCTTAAACGTTGGGATAGTCCCAGCCTCAACTACCTCCTCTGGCAGCTTGTTCCATACACCCACCACCCTTTGGGTGAAAAACACTATTGTATTCACAATATAGACAAAAATGCTGGAGAAACTCAGCGGGTGAGGCAGCATCTATGGAGCGAAGGAATAGGTGACGTTTCAGGTCGAGACTGATGTGAGGGTGGGGAGGGGGGGGATGGTCGGGAAGAAGAAAGGAAGAGGCGGGGACAGTGAGCTGAGGGAGAGCTTGGAAGGGGAGGGGAAGGAGGGAGAAAGCAAGGACTACCTGAAATTGGAGAAGTCAATGTTCATACCGCTGGGGTGTAAACTACCCAAGCGGAATATGAGGTGCTGCTCCTCCAATTTCTGGTGGTGCTCACTCTGGCCACAGAGGAGGCCCAGGACAGAAAGGTTGGATTCGGGATGGGAGGGGGAGTTGAAGTGCTGAGCCAGGTTGGTTATTGCGAACCGAGCGGAGGTGTTGGGCGAAGCGATCGCCGAGCCTGCGCTTGGTCTCACCGATGTAGAGCAGCTGACACCTAGAGCATCGTATCCGCAATGGTCTCGACCAACGTAGCATAATCTGACGGGTTGTGATTATTCTGACGCAGTGCGATTACGTTAAAGAAGATTTTCATTATTTGATGTGTGCAGGTGCTTTTTGGGATTGGGATCTCATGGGTCATTAGTTTTATCCTGACTTATTTTAACGTCTTTCCTGATGATCCCAATACCTACGGATATTACGCAAGAACCGATTTAAAGAGCGATGTCATCGGACGAGTTGAATGGTTTCGAATTCCGTACCCTGGTAGGCAAAACATATTCAGTTGCTGTTGTACTCTTGATCAGAATTCCTCCTTGTTTAACGTACACATTCAAGGCCCTAAGTGCTATCAGGAAACCGGACATTTATTCCCCCATCCCATTGCTGTCTGGAAGCAATTGATAGCCTTCCTTCATCAGCTGGTCCCTCCAATACATGGTGGCGTCCCAAAGCATTAAACTGGAGAGCTATCAAACATCACTTTACGACATCGAACGTGCAGTGGAGACACAAGGAAATGCAGATGCTGGCTTGCAAAAGAAGACAAAAAGTGCTGGAGGAACTCAGCGGGTCAGGCGGCATCTATGGCGAACACGGATAGGTGATGTTTCGGGTCCCAAAATGTCTCCCACCCATGTCCTCCAGAGATGCCGCCTGACCCGCTGTGGAACAGTACAGAACAGGAACAGGCCCTTCGGCCCACAATGTCCGTGCCGAACGTGATGTCATGACAAACTAATCATCGCTGTCCACACAAAAGTCCATATCCATCCATCCCGCGCCTTGACATCAAATAGCCACATAAATGCCACTATTGTATCTGCCACCAGCATGTGCCAGGACCCCACCACCCTCTGTGTAAAAAACACTTGCCCCGAACATCCCCTTTAAATTTGCTAATCTCACCCCAAAGCCACGTGAGAAAAGCCTCTTAGACAGGTGGCATTTCAGGTCGGGAACCTTCCTCAGACTGTTTGAAGCTTCGGTCTGCCCCCACCTCTCTTCCAGTTTTCTTCCCCCCTCCACGATCAGTCTGAAGAAGGGTCCCGACCCGAAACATCCACTGTCCGCGTTCTCCAGAGATGCTAGGTACACAAAAATGCTGGAGAAACTCAGCGGGTGCAGCAGCATCTATGGAGCGAAGGAAATAGGTAACGTTTCGGGCCGAAACCCTTCCGGGTTTCGGCCCGAAACGTTGCCTATTTCCTTCAGGGTTTCGGGCCGAAACGTTGCCTATTTCCTTCGCTCCATAGATGCTGCTGCACCCGCTGAGTTTCTCCAGCATTTTTGTCTACCTTCGATTTTCCAGCATCTGCAGTTCCTTCTTTAACACTTTCTCCAGAGATGCCGCCTGACCCACTGAGTGCCTCCAGCACTTTGTGTCTTTTGTTGTAAAGCAGCATCTGCAGTTCCTTGTGTATCCAAATACCTAAAACTACCTTGTGATTTTCTCATTTGAGATGTTTTAAGAGTTGCAATCAAAATGTATTTCCTCAATTTGTAGAAGCATACAGAGTTCCCATCAACACACTGACTAATCTATCTCTACTGTGATGTTGCATCTAAAATTACTGGCTTAAGTGGCGGTAAGCCGAGTGCTGAACTAAAACTGCATGCCTGATATACGCAGCACAGTGTTGCTCACTCCACTTTCAACATGCCCAGTCGAGGATGCAGACAGGACGCGAATGAAAACTAACAAGCACCTTCTCTAAGTACAGAGCCTGGTTTCCCCTGGTGTTACTGGTCTTAACCAGACCCTGCAGAGGGAAGATGGCAAGGCGTTCCCTCCATGCTGACTTCAATAGCAACAAGGGTAGTAAAGACCCTTAAGGGCGGCACGGAGGCGCAGCGGGTGGAGACGCTGCCTCACAGCGCCAGAGGCCGGGGTTCGATCCTGACCCCCGGTGCCGTCTGTGTGGAGTTTGCACGTTCTCCCTGTGACCGTGTGGGTTTCCTCCGTGTGCAATGGTTTCCGCCCACATCCCGAAGGCGAGCAGGTAATCAGCCTGTGTAAATCGCCCCGAGTGTGTGGGGATTGGGAGCGCCAGTGAGACTACATGGAGCCAGTGTGAATGAGCGATCAATGGGCGGCATGGACTCGGTGGGCCGAAGGGCCTGTTTCCACGCTGAATCAACCAACCAATCAATCAATCATTCCATCAATCAATCAATCGATCGATCGGACTATCAATTGAACAATCAATCGATCGATCATCCAATCAATCGATCGATCATCCAATCAATCGATCGATCATCCAATCAATCGATCAATCAATCGATCCATCAATTGATCAATCAATTAATTAATCGGCCAATCAATCAATCAATCAATCAATCAATCAATTGGCCAATCAATCACATCAGGCTGTTTTTTAGGCTTGGGGAAGAGGCTGGAGATGATGGTTCCCATGTATTTGCAGTTTCCATGGTGTATCTATGAACTAGAGCATCATGTTGTGTCTCTGTGTTCAGGGCAGTGGGGCTTGCCGACAGTCAGCCTGGCCGGCACCTTTGGCATTCTGGCCGGCGTGGTGTCGTCGATGGTCGAGTCTGTGGGAGACTACCACGCCTGCGCCCGGCTCTGCGGCGCTCCTCTCCCTCCCAGAGAAGCCATCAATCGCGGGATCGGCATGGAAGGGATCGGCTGCCTGCTGGCGGGGGCGTGGGGGACAGGCAACGGAACCACCTCGTACAGCGAGAACGTGGGCGCTCTGGGCATCACCAAGGTAGGCACTCACTGCAGCGGGAGCAGCAGATTGTTCCAGCATTCCCGCCTCCACTACAATCAGTCTGAAGAAGGGTCCCAACCTGAAATGTCACCTGCCTATTCCCTCCACAGATGCTGCCTGACACGTTGAGTTTGCAGAAGGTTCCAGGGTCTGGAGTTCCTTGTGTCGCCACAAATCCAATCCAGCTTTATGCTCTCCATCTTGTTACGTATTCCTTCTACACCTGAAACATCCCAATCTGAAACATTGTGTGTCCATTTCATTTCACAGATGCTGCCTGACCTGCTGAGTTTCTCTAGCACACAGTCAGAGTCATAGACATAGAGTGATACAGGGTGGAAACAGGCCCTTCAGCCCAACTTGCCCACACCGGCCAACATGTCCCAGCTACACTAGTCAAAGAGTGATACAGCGTGGAAACAGGCCCTTCAGCCCAACTTGCCCACACCGGCCAACATGTCCCAGCTACACTAGACATAGAGTGATACAGGGTGGAAACAGGCCCTTCGGCCCAACCTGCCCACACCGGCCAACATGTCCCAGCTACACTAGTCCCACCTGCCCGTGTTTTGTCCATATCCCTCCAAACCTGTCCTATGGACATTTCCACTGCTGGGAGAGTCTAGGACCAGAGGTCATAGCCCCAGAATTAAAGGGCGCTCTTTTAGAAAGGAGGTGAGGAGGAACTTCTTTAGTCAGAGGGTAGTTAATCTGTGGAACTCATTGCCACAGAGGGCGGTGGAGGCCAAGTCAGTGGATATTGTTAAGGCAGAGGTAGACATATTCTTGATTAGAACGGGTGTCAAGGGTTATGGGGAGAAGGTAGGAAAATGGGATTAGGAGACAGAGATCAGCCATGATTAAATGGCGGAGTGGGCTCGATGGGCCGAATGGCCTAATTCTACTCCTATCACTTATGACCTTATGACCAATCCACGTCTCTGTGTGTAGCTCATTGCTGTAAATTAATAATGTTGTTTAGAGAAGAATTACAATAGACAATAGGTGCAGGAGTAGGCCATTCGGCCCTTCGAGCCAGCACCGCCATTCAATGTGATCATGGCTGATCATCCCCAATCAGTATCCCGTTCCTGCCTTCTCCCCATATCCCCTGACTCTGCTATCTTTAAGAGCCCTATCTAGCTCTCTCTTGAAAGCATCCAGAGAACCTGCCTCCACCGCCCTCTGAGGCAGAGAATTCCACAGACTCACCGCTCTCTGTGAGAAAAAGTGTTTCCTCGTCTCCGTTCTCACGTCTGAGTGTTGAGCTGGGATCTCCGGGTGCAATGCTTCTCCTTCTCTTTGCTTTCAGGTGGGCAGTCGAGTGGTTATTCTTACCAGCGGATTATTAATGGTTTGCGTGGGACTGCTGGTCAAAATCGGAGCCGTTTTCAGCACCATCCCACAACCGGTGATTGGCGGGATGTTGATGGTGATGTTTGGAATTATCACAGCCGTCGGAATTTCAAATCTGCAGGTACAATCCCAAAAGCACGTTCGGTATTCCCACTTTAGCGAACACTTCCAACACTTCAGCCTCTCGAATAGTGAAAGGCTTGGATGGAGTGGATGTGGAGAGGATGTTTCCAATGGTGGGAGAGTCTAGGACCAGTGGTCACAACCTCAGAATTAAAGGACGTTCCTTTAGGAAGATGAGGAGGAACTTCTTTAGTCGGAGGGTGGTGAATCTGTGGAATTCTTTGCCACATAAGGCTGTGGAGGCCAAGTCAGTGGATATATATATATATATTTTTTTTTCAAGTTGACGGGGAAAAGATTTTTTAATTTTTTTATTATTTATTTTTATTAGAAGTAAGTACAATTGTATACAATCATATTTTCATAATACATTTTATGTACAGCTTCTTATTTTTTAAATTTTGTAATAAAGAAGAAAAAGAAAAAAAAATTAGATAATGAAGAATAGAAAAATGTGAGATATATAGTGTGTGAAAAAGAAAAATAGAGAGTGAAAGAAGAAAGTTAAGAAATAGAAAATAGAAGAAAAGAGTAAAAGAAGAAAAGAGAAGAAAAAGAAAAGAGAAGTAAGGAGATCGTATTTATAATCTTGACCATTCCTCACCCAGTCACGGATTAGCTTTTACACTTGTGTTGTACCATATGTTTCCAAAAAGACGACAAATGGAGACCAACTCGTTATGAATTGGTCAAATTTATCTATCTAGGCTGTGGAGGCCAAGTCAGTGGATATTTTTAAGGCAGAGATGGATAGATTCTTGATTAGTACGGGTGTCAGGGGTTATGGGGAGAAGGCAGGAGAATGGGGTTAGGAGGGAGAGATAGATCAGCCATGATTGAATGGCGGAGTAGACTTGATAATTCTGCTCCTATCACTTATCAACTTATGACCCATTGAGTGCAAGGGTGACAATATGCTCCTAACCTCCTGCCCAGAGTCTTCTTCTGATTCATGTATAAAGAATTCTGCTCCACCTTCCATCCAGTCACCAGTTTGGAATGGAGATAAGGAAAGTGCAGACCAGGTGAACTGAGTGAGTGAGCAGCAGAACGCAGTGTTGTAGAGATGCTGCCTGACCCGCGGAGTTACTCCAGCACTTTGTGACTATCTACAGTGTTTTACAAATCTGATGAATTAAATGAGGTGCAAATTCCGGTGCTTTTATTGGACGTCACAGATAACGTTATCTCTGGTTTAATCTTTCATAAAGTCATCAGTCATAGGAACAGAATTAGGCCATTCAGCTCGTCGAGTCCACATCACCATTCAATCATGGCTGATCTATCTTTCCCTCTCAACCCCATTCTCCTGCCTTCTCTCCATAACCCCCCGACACCCGTACTAACCAAGAACCTGTCCATCTCTGCTTTAAAAATACCCGTTGACTTGGCCGTCCGTGGCAATGCATTCCACAGATTCACCACCCTCTGGCTGAGAGAAGTCCTCCTCATCTCCATTGACATTGAAGGTTTACGCCTCACTCAACGCCTGTTGGCAGCTCTGCCCTGGTGGCACGGCCAACGTGGTGCCCAGTGTGAGGTCGACAAGGTCCATGTACCTCCTCCACACCTTGATCCAAAAACCAGCAGCAGCTTTCCGCTAGATGTGGCGGAGTAGATCTGTCAGAGTGAGCCTCACGTGTTTCACAACTTCACAAGGTACAGGAGTAGAATTAGAGGCCATTCGGCCCATTGCGTCCACTCCACCATTCAATCGTGGCTGATCTTTGCCTCCAAAATCCCATTTTCCTGCCGTCTCCCCACAACAATAGACAACAGACAAATTTGGCCTTGCCAATGACGAGCATTTCAATAGACAATAGACAATAGGTGCAGGAGTAGGCCATTCAGCCCTTCGAGCCAGCACCGCCATTCAATGTGATCATGGCTGATCATCCCCAAATAGTACCCCGTTCCTGCCTTCTCCCCATATCCCGACTGCTATCTTTAAGAGCCCTATCTAGCTCTCTCTTGAAAGCATCCAGAGAACCTGCCTCCACCGCCCTCTGAGGCAGAGAATTCCACAGACTCACCACTCTCTGTGAGAAAAAGTGTTTCCTCGTCTCCGTTCTAAATGGCTTACCCCTTATTCTTAAACTGTGGCCCCTGGTTCTGGACTCCCCCAACATCGGGAACATGTTTCCTGCCTCTAGCGTGTCCAAACCCTTAACAATCTTACATGTTTCAATAAGGTACCCTCTCATCCTTCAACTCACCATTGCAATTCCTGCTCGGCACATCGGATGGTGGGGCGACCAACCGACTCCTGAAAAATAGCCTTTTAGTTGATACAGTACAGAAACAGGCCCTTCGGCCCACCGAGCCCATGCCATCCATCGATAACCCGTTCACACTAGTTCCATGTCATCCCACTTTCCCATCTGTTCCCCACACACCGAGGAACCAATTTACAGAGGGCCATTTAACCTACAAACCGGCACGTCTTTGGGATGCGGGAGGAAACCCATGCAGTCACCGGGAGAGCGTGCAAACTCCACACAGACAGCACCCGAGGTCAGGATCGAACCCGGGTCTCTAGCGCTGTGAGGCAGTAGCTCTACCCGCTGCACCACCGTGTCGCCCTGTCACAAGCAAAGTAAAATATAATTCTTGGGTGTTGAGGGCTTAATTCCTCGCCTTTACACTGCAGAGCCATACACTTCAGAATGTCCTGTGATGTTGAAAGTTGATATTATGTGGAGTTTCAAGAGTTTTCTCCTCATTGAAATGTTTCTTCATAATTGATTGGCATTTATATATCGTGTATGTTCATATCATTGGACTGTGGATGTCCATTTATCTGAGTGATAAAATCCAAGCTCTGATTGCTGTTCCTTTCATTGCTCTTTAGTTTGTGGATATGAACAGTTCAAGGAATATATTTATTTTTGGATTCTCCATGTTTGCCGGCATGGTCATACCTAACTGGATGAACAAACACCCCGAGTCCATACAGACAGGTAGGGATGTGTCATTGTGCCAGTCCGCACCCGGATCTGTCCACAATTACCCAAGTCAGTAGACTATAGGTGCAGGAGTAGACCATTCGGCCCTTCGAGCCAGCACCGCCATTCATGGCTGATCATCCACAATCACTACCCCGTTCCTGCCTTCTCCCCATGTCCCTTGACTCCGCTATCTTTAAGAGCTCTATCTAACTCTCTCTTGAAAGCATCCAGAGGATTGGCCTCCACTGCCTTCTGAGGCAGAGAATTCCACAGATTCACAACTCTCTGGGTGAAAAAGTTTTCAATGGCCTACCCCTTATACTTAAATTCGGGTGGTGGGCGTATGGAACGAGCTGATGGAGGAGGTAGTTGAGGCTGGGACTATCCCAACGTTTAAGAAACAGTTAGACAGGTACATGGATAGGACAGGTGTGGAGGAATATGGACCAAACGCAGGCAGGTGGGACTAGTGTAGCTGGGACATGTTGGCCGGTGTGGGCAAGGTGGGCCGAAGGGCCTGTTTCCACACTGTATCACTCTGTGACTAGTGTAGCTGGGACGTGTTGGCCGGTGTGGACTAGTTGGGCCGAAGGGCCTGTTTCCACACTGTATCACTCTGTGACTAGTGTAGCTGGGACATGTTGGCCGGTGTGGGCAAGTTGGGCCGAAGGGCCTGTTTCCACACTCCATGACTCTAGATTGACTGGAAAAACAAACAAATTCCAGCCATTTCAAATGTAGCTTAGGTGTGGAGTCCAGTTGGACATGGTAAAGTTTGCATGCACTCACATTAGACTCTCTACAGAGACAGAGAGACGACACTTCAGGCTCTGGTTGTGAAGGCCGCACTTGGAGAACTGTGTTCCGGACTCCCTGCTACAGGAAGGACGCCATTGTTGGAGAGGGTGCAGAGATGATTTACGAGGAGGTTGCCAGGACTCGAGTACCTGAGCTACAGGTAGAGGCTGGGCAGGCTGGGACTTTATTCCTTGGAGCACAGGAGGCTGAGAAGTGATCTTATAGAGAGTGTACAAACTCATGAGGGGAATAGATAGGGTGAAGAGATTTTCACCCAGGGTTGTGAAATAAAGAACTAGAGGGCATATGCTGATGGAAAGAGGGGAAAGGTTCAATAGGAAGCTGAAGGGCAACTTCTCGCACAGAAGGCGGTGGGTGTATGGAACGAGCTGCCAGAGGAGGTAGTTGAGGCAGGTACAATAACAGCATTTAAAAGACACTAGGGCAGGTACATGGATTGGAAAGCTTTCAGAGGGATATGGGCCAAATCTGGGCAAATGGGACTAGCATAGATGCTGGCATTTGGTCGGCATGGACGGGTTGGGCCGAAGGGCCTGTTTCTGTTGGGTGTGACTCTAAAGGCCCACCTGTCCCTGCACAAACACACTGTCTGTCTCTGTGTGCCTGGCGTCAACACCTGCCATGCTGGCTCAAACCTGCTGAAACGTGGCCAAATGCAAGGGTGAAGAAGGGTCTCGATCCGAAAACGTCACCCATTCCTTCTCTCCAGAGATGCAGCCTGTCCCGCTGAGTTACTCCAGCATCTTGCATCTATCTTCTGTGTAAACCAGCATCTGCTGTTCCCTCCTGCACACCCCCATCTCCATCTCCCTTTGCCTTTCCCAATCCCCTCAATGCTAAAGCATCTCCTTATTATATAACAATAACGAGATCCTATTGAGTTCAGCCAGGATTCTATGGAAACTGTGCACAAAACATTAAAGCAAAACATTCTGCTTCTCAGGAGTACTTCCGCTGGATCAAGTCATCCGTGTACTTTTAACCACCAGTATGTTTGTGGGAGGATTTTTGGGCTTTTTTCTAGATAACACCATCCCAGGTAAGCTCTTGTCTCGGCCCACTGCTCTGTTTTGAATGAATGAATGAATGAATAAGTTTATTGGCCCAAGTACATTCACATACAAGGAATTTGCCTTGGTGCTCCGCCCACAAGTGTCAACATGACAAACAGTGACAGTTATGCCCCTGTCCCACTTAGGAAACCTGAACGGAAACCTCTGGGGACTTTGCGCCCCACCCAAGGTTTCCGTGCGGTTCCCGGAGGTTTTTGTCAGTCTCCCTAATGGTCGAAAGTGGTTTCCGCTTCTTCTATGTTCCCACCATTGTTTAAAAAAATTTAAAACTGGCCGCGACTAAAAATAGGTTTCCGTTTTAAAAATCGGTAATTTTTTAGTCGAAGCCGGTTGCGATGCTAGTTGAAGGTGGCAACCACCTGCAACCTCCGGGAACCGCACGGAAACCTTGGGCGGGGCGCAAAGTCTCCAGAGGTTTCCATTCGGGTTTCCTAAGTGGGACAGGGGCATTACAGGAACGGCACATAAAACATTAATAATAAAACATTATCGATTCAAGGAACGATGTTGTGGTGAAGTAGAGGTGATGATGGACTTGGGGAGAAGGGGTGGGTGTGGTGGACACGAGCTCGGGGCACAAAGGCAGCAACGCCACTCTGCCTGACGTTCCGTTCCTTCGGCCCCATGAGACGGGCAGTGGTCTTGTCCAACAACGGGACACACGTCCTCACTTGACCGTTGCCAAGCAAACCCCAGTCCCTGCAGCTCTTTCACTCCACAAGCTGGGGTGCTGTCTGATTCACCTCCATCGCAGACATGGAGTTTGCCCAGGGAGGAAGGGTCTCGACCCAAAACGTTGCCCATTCCTTCTCTCCAGAGACGCTGCCTGACGGGCTGGGTTACTCCAGCACTTTGTGTCCATCTTGGCCCACGGAACTGCTACACTACAATGCTGAGAACTATACTCTGCACTCTCTACCTTGACACGTTATGGTACTTGATGGTATGGTATTATGTCACATGTACCGAGGTACAGCGAAATTCATTTTTGTATCCGGTACAAGTATTACTGTACATAAGCACTTAGATACACATTAGGTACGCATCTCAGATACAGAAGCGTACAGCAATAGACAATAAGTGCAGGAGTAGGCCCTTCGGCCCTTCGTGCCAGCACCGCCATTCAATGTGATCATGGCTGATCATCCCCAATCAGTACCCCGTTCCTGCCTTCTCCCCATATCCCTTGACTCCGCTATTTATAAGAGCCCTATCTAGCTCTCTCTTGAAAGCATCCAGAGAACCGGCCTCCACCGCCCTCTGAGGCAGAGAATTCCACAGACTCACAACTCTCTGTGAGAAAAAGTGTTTCCTCGTCTCCGTTCTAAATGGCTTACTCCTTATTCTTAAACTGTGGCCCCCTGGTTGTGGACTTCCCCCAACTGTAGTACATTGAGATAGTATACAGAGTCAAAATGCTGGAGTAACGCAGCGGGACAGGCAGCATCTGTGGAGAGAAGGAATGGCTGATGTTTCGGGTCGAGACCCTTCTTTAGATTGATGTCAGGGGAGGGGGCGGGACAAAGATAGAATGGTGGCGGAGACAGTAAGACCAGTGGGAGAACTGGGAAGGGGAAGGGGATGGAGAGGGAAAGCAAGGGCTGTCTGAAGTTTGAGAAGTCAATGTTCGTACCGCTGGGGTGTAAACTACCCAAGCGAAATATAAGGTGCTGTTCCTCCAATTTGTGCTGGGCCTCACTCTGAGAATGGAATGACAATCTTTGTCCCGCCCCTTCCCCCAACATCAGTCTGAAGAAGGGTCTCGATCCGAAACGTCACCCATTCCTTCTCTCCATGGATGCTGCCTCGCCCGCTGAGTTACTCAAGCTTTTTGTGTCTACCTTCGATTTAAACCATCGCAGCATCTGCAGTTCTTTCTTACACGGTATACAGGGTCGCCAGTTTGGCGCCATTTTCAAGTCCCAGTTGCTGTTAGTGCAGGGTTCTTGACCTGACAATGAAGGCCTGTTGTCCTGATGTCGTTGCAGAATATGAATCTTATCCTTGGCTCTGCCTGCTGGAACTGCACCCGTGCTCTGATTGCCTGCCGCTAGTCTCCCCAATCCAGTATCACGCTTTCCCATTCATCTCCCCTCCTGCTCTTCCCCGTCGGCATCTGGCCAAGAGTCGCCAACGTCTCGGCACGGACACCTCGGGGGAATGTGTGTGGGGGATGGGGGTGAGGCCATGGCCATTGCCGGTGGCTTCATGGAAAGCGATGGTGACTTCAAGTGCGGAGAGCTCCCGGCCCTCCACAACAAACATCCAGAAGATCCAAGTCGCAGCCTCGTAATCACCCGCCCGCCCCAGCCACGTGGACTGGTAATCCTAGTTACCCATGGAATGAGAAACACACTGAGGTGGCCCAGCACTGCAACACCCCCTCCCATTCCGAATCCCACCTTATATGTTTCATAACAATCTTATATGTTTCAATAAGATCCCCTCTCATCCTTCTAAACTCCAGAGTGTACAAGCCCAGCCGCTCCATTCTCTCAGCATATGGCAGTCCCGCCATCCCGGGAATCAACCTTGTAAACCTACGCTGCACTCCCTCAATAGCAAGAATGTCCTTCCTCAAATTAGGGGACCAAAACTGCACCCAATACTCCAGGTGTGGTCTCACTAGGGCCCTGTACAACTGCACACACAATGTGATCAGTGCAAATCGTGCGTGCGTGCGTGCGCAGGGCGGATGAAAGAGTTCCCCACTGCCGTCAGTCAGCGCACACACATGCCGGGATATCACCTTCTGTTCCCCAGGTACAGAGAAGGAACGGGGCATCATCGCCTGGAAGAAATCGGTCGCGGAAGAGGGAGACAAGGACAGGACCGAGAGCGACTGCTACAACCTACCGTTTGGCATCGGCACCAGGTGCTGTACAGGTTCCTGGAGGAGGTATCTCCCCTTCTGCCCAAAGCCAGCAGCTCCCGACAAGGAGGAGGTGGAAATGCATCAGGAAACTCCGTTCTAACGACCTGCGTCATTTCATTCAATCAAACATCACCGCATGGCGCAAGAAATAGTTGTATATTTCATTCATATTTAACTGGGAGTTCACTTGAATCTCTTCTGTATCATTAAAGGAGAAAAAGAAAAAACTATCCAAGGATGTAAATGGATGTGGGGATTTGCCAGATGGCAAGGTCATGAGAGAATATTACCACCACCGCTCATCGGCATCGCAATCCCGGCCACCCGGTCATTCTCGTTTCAATGACATTGAACACTACAGCACAGAAACAAGCTCCCCATTCCCCGCTGGCCCCCGTGCCCACCCAAACGCCACGATCGCCACAGTCTTAGAATAAAGGGGAGGTCATTTAAGACTGAGGTGAGAAAATACTTTTTCACCCGGAGAGTTGTGAATTTGTGGAATTCCCTGCCACAGAGGGCAGTGGAGGCTAAGTCACTGGATGGATTTAAGAGAGAGTTAGATAGAGCTCTAGGGGGCAAGTGGAGTCAAGGGATATGTGGAGAAGGCAGGCGCGGGTTATTGATAGGGGACGATCGGCCATGATCACAATGAATGGCGGTGCTGGCTCGAAGGGCCGAATGGCCTCCTCCTGCGCCTATTTTCTATGTTTCTATGTTTCTATATCTGCCTCCACCACCACCCCCGGCAACGCGTTCCAGGCACCCACCGCCCTCTGCCCCGCACATCTCTCCTTTAAACTTTGTCCTTCTCTCCTTAAAGCTGTGCCCTCTAGTAGAAACATAGAAATTAGGTGCAGGAGTAGGCCATTCGGCCCTTCGAGCCTGCACCGCCATTCAAGATGATCATGGCTGATCATCCAACTCAGTATCCCGTACCTGCCTTCTCTCCATACCCTCTGATCCCTTTAGCCACAAGGGCCACATCTAACTCCCTCTTAAATATAGCCAATGAACTGGCCTCGACTACCCTCTGTGGCAGAGAGTTCCAGAGATTCACCACTCTGTGTGAAAAAAGTTCTTCTCATCTCGGTTTAAAGGATTTCCCCCTTATCCTTAAGCTGTGACCCCTTGTCCTGGACTTCCCCAACATCGGGAGCAATCTTCCTGCATCTAGCCTGTCCAACCCCTTAAGAATTTTGTAAGTTTCTATAAGATCCCCCCTCAATCTCCTAAATTCTAGAGAGTATAAACCAAGTCTATCCAGTCTTTCTTCAGAAGACAGTCCTGACATCCCAGGAATCCGTCTGGTGAACCTTCTCTGCACTCCCTCTATGGCTATAATGTCCTTCCTCAGATTTGGAGACCAAAACTGTACGCAATACTCCAGGTGTGGTCTCACCAAGACCCTGTACAACTGCAGTAGAACCTCCCTGCTCCTATACTCAAATCCTTTTGCTATAGTGCCCATAAACAACTCATAGCATTGGACGTTAGACAAAAGTGCTGGAGAAACTCAGCGGGTGCAGCAGCATCTATGGAGCGAAGGAAATAGGTAACGTTTCGGGCCGAAACCCTTCCGGGTTTCGGCCCGAAACGTTGCCTATTTCCTTCAGGGTTTCGGCCCGAAACGTTGCCTATTTCCTTCAGGGTTTTGGCCCGAAACGTTGCCTACTTCCTTCGCTCCATAGATGCTGCTGCACCCGCTGAGTTTCTCCAGCACTTTTGTTTACCTTCGATTTTCCAGCATCTGCAGTTCCTTCTTAATCTCATAGCATCGGACATTAGACCCCCTGACACCTTCTATATCGGTGACCAGCCGATATAGCCAATCGGGCTGCCCCGGACACCAGCATTGCTATCTTCGTTTTTCAGTTTGGAGACACAACGTGGAAACAGGCCCTTCGGCCCACCAAGTCCACGCCGACCATTGATCACCCATTTATTCACACAAGTTCCAAGTCAGCCCACTTTCTCATCCACTCCCTACACACTAGGGGGCAATTTGCAGAGGTCAATTAATTAACCTCCAAACCCACACGTTTTGGGGGGATGTGGGAGGAACCGGAGCACCCAGAGGAAACCCACGCGGTCACAGGGAGAACATGCAAACTCCACACACACAGCATCCGAGGTCAGGATCGAACCCAGATCTCTGGTGCTGTGAGGCAGTGGATCGATCAGCTGGGACACTCCGGCTCCCCAGGCCCTAATGCCTCTTACAATAGACAATAGACAATAGGTGCAGGAGTAGGCCATTCGGCCCTTCGAGCCAGCACCGCCATTCAATGTGATCATGGCTGATCATCCCCAATCAGTACCCCGTTCCCGCCTTCTCCCCATATCCCCTGGCTCCGCTATTTTTAAGAGCCCTATCTAGCTCTCTCTTGAAAGCATCCAGAGAACCTGCCTCCACCGCCCTCTGAGGCAGAGAATTCCACAGACTCACCACTCTCTGTGAAAAAAAGTGTTTCCTCATCTCCGTTCTAAATGGCTTACCCCTTATTCTTAAACTGTGGCCCCTGGTTCTGGACTCCCCCAACATCGGGAACATGTTTCCTGCCTCTAGCGTGTCCAAACCCTTAACAATCTTATATGTTTCAATGAGATCATCTAGACTCCAGAATGTACAAGCCCAGCCGCTCCATTCTATTAACATATGACAGTCCCGCCATACCGGGAATTAACCTTGTATAGATCATGCCTGATCTATCTCTCCCTCTCAACCACATTCCCCTGCCTGGCCCCCATAACCCTTGACACCCATACTAATGAAGATGACCAGAAATTTGACTGAACACATAACTGGAACACTCAGGCAGACATGGCCCTAGGTGTTCCCTGCATCACAGATCATATCACCGTAGCAACAAAACTATTCAAGAGGACGGGATGTGGAAGTGATAGAAGGAGTCAGTGTAAGGTGGGGAGTCTCACACACGGAGGCACGCCTGCTGGGAACAGCACTCTCATTGTGTCTCTCTACTCAGAAGGTATCGTCATGCTCCTCTCCAATGGCAGCTTTTGTCACTCTTGGTCGCACCCAGATCCCAGGTTAATGGACAATGAAACTATTCACCCCACCCCATGTAAACACGCTGATATCACAGATCAACAAGCCACAGTGAACAGAATCATAGAAACATAGAAAATAGGTGCAGGAGGAGGCCATTCGGTCCTTCGAGCCAGCACCGCATTCATTGTGATCATGGCTGATCGACCCCTATCAATAACCCGTGCCTGCCTTCTCCCCATATCCCTTGACTCCACTAGCCCTAGAGCTCTATCTAACTCTCTCTTAAATCCATCCAGTGACTTGGCCTCCACTGCCCTCTGTGGCAGGGAATTCCACAAATTCACAACTCTCTGGGTGAAAGTTTTTTCTCACCTCAGTCTTAAATGACCTCCCCTTTATTCTAAGACTGTGGCCCCTGGTTCTGGACTCGCCCAACATTGGGAACATTTTTCCAGCATCTAGCCTGTCCAGTCCTTTTATAATTTTATATGTTTCTATAAGATGTTCCCCTCATCCTTCTAAACTCCAGTGAATACAAGCCTAGTCTTTTCAATCTTTCCTCATATGACAGTCCCGCCATCCCAGGGATCAATCTCGTGACCATGGGTGAAAGACTATTTGTAAACATGATATTGCGATCAAATACCCGGCACTCCTGAATGAAGACTTCTAGCGATTGACAAGTGAGTGCAAAGAGTAAAGTCTACATCATCAACTTTCCTTCAGCGAGGTTTGACCACATAGACTTTGCTCTCACTTGCTGCACAATGACTCAGATTGCTGAATCTTCACTTGGTTGGATAGTCACCACCAATACTTTTATCGGGATGTATCCCAGCACGGTTTGGGAACAGCTCCATCCAAGACCGCGAGAAATTGCAGCGAATTGTGGACGCAGCCCAGACCATCACACAAACCAACCTCCCTTGATAAATTGACTCCATTTATACCTCACGCTGTCTTGGCAAGGCCAGCAGCATAATCACGGACCAGTCGCACCCCGGCCACTCCCTCTTTTTCCCCTCTCCCATCAGGCAAGAGGTACAGAAATGTGAAAACGCACATCACCAGATTCAGGGAGTTTCTTCCCGGCTGTTATCAGGCAACTGAACCATCCTACCACAACCAGAGAGCAGTGGTGAACTACTATCTTGCTCATTGGAGACCTTCGGAGTAGCTTTGATCAGACTTTACTGGCTTTATCTTGCACTAAACATTATTCACGTTATACCCTTTATCATGTATATAGACACAAATGGCTGGAGTAACTCAACGGGACAGGCAGCATCTCTGGAGAGAAGGAATGGGTGACTTTTCGGGTCGAGTCTTTTTCAGATTGATGTCAGGGGGGTGGGAGGTATATAAGGAAGTGTATAGAAACATAGAAAAACAGGTGCAGGAGTAGGCCATTCGGCCCTTCGATCCAGCACCGCCATTCAATAGGATCATGGTAAAAAATCAGTACCCCGTTCCTGCTTTTACCCCATATCCCATATTTCCTTTATCCCTAAGAGCTAAATCTAACTCTCTCTTGAAAACATCCAGTGAATTGGCCTCCACTGCCTTCTGTGGCAGAGAATTCCACAGATTCACAACTCTCTGGGTGAAGAAGTTTTTCCACATCTCAGTCCTAAATGGCCGACACCTAATTCTAAAAGCCCTGTCCCACTGTACGAGTTCATTCAAGAGCTCTCTCGAGTTTAAAAAAAAATCAAACTCTTGGAAGCACGTAGAATGAACGTAGCGGGTACGTCGGAGCTCGGGGACGTCTCTTAGCGGCTCGTAACGCTAACGGCAGGTGTTCAGGAAAAGCGGTAAGCTCGGGAAGACTCGTGAAGATTTTTCATCATGTTGAAAAATGTCCACGAGAGCCCTGAGTACCCACGAGCGGCCATTACCGTAAATCTCCGAGTTCGAATCAGGGGAAACTCTGGGAGAACTCTTGCATGAACTCGTAGTGGGACAGGGCTATTAGACTGCGACCCCTGGTTCCCGACTCCCCCAACATCGGTAACATTTTTCCAGCATCTAGCCTGTTTAATCCTTTAAGAATTATATATGTTTCTATAAGATGCCCTCTCATCCTTCTAAATTCCAGTGAATACAAGCCCAGTCGACCCATTCTTTCATCATATGCCAGTCCCGCCATCCCGGGAATTACCCTGGTGAACCTAAGCTGCACTCCCTCAATAGCAATAATGTCCTTCCTCAAATTAGGAGACCAAAATTGCACACAATACTCCAGGTGTGGTCTCACCAGGGTCCTGTACATCTGCAGCAGGACCTCCTTGCTCCTAAACTCAAATCCTCTCGCAATGAAGGCCAACATGCCATTAGCTTTCTTCACTGCCTGCTGTACCTGCATGCTTACTTTCAGTGCCTGATGTACAAGCACACCCAGGTCTCATTGCACCTCCTCTTTTCCTAATCGGACACCATTCAGATAATAATCTGCCTTCCTGTTCTTGCCACCAAAGTGGATAACCTCACATTTATCTACAAACCGAAGATCTTGGAGAAAACCCGCGCAGGTCACAGGAGAACGTACGAACTCCGCACAGACAGCACCCGTAGTCGGGATCGAACCGGGGTCTCCGGCGCTGCGAGGCAGCAACTCTACCGCTGCGCCACTGTCCCGCCCTTTTACAAATCAGTTGGTTTTGGGTGGATCACAGGAAATATTCAGCCGTAGATTTCATTGCCTGTTGGATCCGATCCTTCATGGGATCCAGAATTAAGTTAGGGCGCTCCCACAGTCAGCCTTCCTGATTGCAATCCAGTTGTGCATTTGCCTTGGAAATGTGGCATCAGATGAACCTCTAAAAAGATCTCTGCTTTCTCTTGTTCATTGTCAGGGTAGGGGCTTAACTGGCAAAGCCAGCGTATACTGCCCCTCCAAAACCTCCCCAATCAAGATGAGAATGAGCTGTCCCGAGTGGCCTCTGCTCATCTGGTCAAAGAACTTCCACGTTGCTGTTGGGGCAGGAGTGCCAAGATTTAGACCCAACCTTGGCAAAGAAAAGATGACCTATTTCCGAGTCAGTTGGTGCTCCTACCTGATTGCTGCCCTTGGTGGTAAAGATCATAGGCTCAGGAGGTGCTACCCCACCTAGCCTTAAGAAGGTAAATCTTAGGTACCCGATCCTTGAATTGCTGCAATCCCAATGACGGTAGATCATTTTGCTGTTGGGCAATGAGAAGCAAGAATTCGACCAGCTCCAATGATGGACTCTGGCTAAATCCATGGCTCCAGAAGGCTGTGGAGGCCAGGTCAATGGATATTTTTACGGCAGATTGAGATTCTTGATGAGTACAGGTGTCAGGGGTTATGGGAAGAAAGTAGAATGGAGTTGAGAGGGCAAGATAGATCAGCCATGATTGAATGGCAGAGTAGACTTAGTCATAGAGTGATAGTGAGGAAACAGGCCCTTCGGCCCTACTTGCTCACACCAGCCAACATGTCCCAGCTACACCAGTCCCACCTACCTGCACTTGGTCCGCATCCCTCCAAACCTGTCCTATCCATGTACCTGTCTAACCATTTCTTAAATGTTGGGATGGTCCCAGCCTCAACTACCTCATCTGGCAGCTTGTTCTATATACCCACCACCCTTTGTTTGAAAACGTTATGCCTTCACCTTGAACCTCTGGTCCTCGAGTCTCCTACTCTGGGCAAGACACTCTGTGCATCTACCCGATCTATTCCTCTCATGATTTTATACACCTCTATAAGATCATCCCTCATCCTCCTGCGCTACAAGGAATAGAGACCCAGCCTCTCCCTATAGCTCACTCCTGGCAACATCCACGTAAATCTTCTCTGAACCCTTTCAAGCTTGACAATATCCTTCCTATAACATGGTGCCCAGAACTGAACACAATATTCTACATACAGTCTCACCAACGTCTTATGCAACTACAACATGACCTCACAACTTCTATACTTGATGGGTCAAATGGCCTAATTCTACTCCAAGAACTTATGAAGTTTCTCCCAGAAATGAAAGATCTAATGAATGGTGGAAATAGGCATTGATGAGGGCACTGGATTCCCTGAGCATTTTGTTGAAACGCGTCATCATATGTAAACATCAATTCTTCCTGTTCTCATCTCATCTCTTCTGATAAAAACTGAATTACAAATAAATTGTGTACCAGTTCTGCCCACTTGAGGGCGATGGCGAGCACAGTTGCTGCCAAGTGTAATGATTGAATAGAGAAGACTTGTGTTAAAGAAGGAACTGCAGATGCTGGAAAATCGAAGGTACACAAAAATGCTGGAGAAACTCAGCGGGTGCAGCAGCATCTATGGAGCGAAGGAAATAGGTAACGTTTCAGGCCGAAACCCTTCTTCAGACCCTAATAGAGAAGACTACTTTAGATACCTCTGCACTGAATTGAGAATCAGGACTGACTCTGTAGGAAGCAGTTGTTAGGTAATTGAATTCATGACACATCTGCAATTTGTTTCCATTCTCTTCAAACCTCTTTTCTGCAATCATGTTATTAGTGGCGTCTCGCCCATTATCCTGTGTCATATCTGAACAGAGCAAGGTTCTGTGTAGGAAGGAACTGCAGATGCTGTTTTAAACCGAAGAGAGGCACAAAATGCTGGAGTAACTCAGCAGGACCGGCAGCATCACTGGAGAGAAGGAATGGGTGACGTTTCAGGTCGAGACCCTTCTTCAGACTGATGGTTGTGTGTGGCCAGTCCCCTTTCTACAGTGTTAATGCAGTGATAGCAATGTACAAAGTATAAAGTTAGTGTTAAGATGCAGGCTTCACTAGTTGTGACCACAAAGAGATGCTCCAACAAGACCGGATGGATTCCCAGTACTAACTCTCATCATCACTTTCAATGTCAAATATTCCCATTTGCATCTAACAACCCCCCCCCACCTTCCTTATACCCACCCTCCTGTGTTTAAAACCCTGCAGCATCACTTGGATCCATCAGAAGTTGCTGCCTGTTTAACTCCAGAAACGTGTGAAAGAAGCAGATGTAGACGAGAGAGCAAGGACAGAGAGAATTCTTTATTCTTCAGCTGCTAGTTCGGACTCAGCATGCTTTCCAGCTTAATGCTACGAGGCGACCGTTAATCTTCACACGCGCACACACACACACACACAAAAAACAAGTTTATTGGCAACAATATCACTCTTGAAACTTTTCCGCACCTGCTCGCCGAATCACATGTTCCAAACTAGAGCTAATATTTAGTTACCCCAGACGAGAAATTTACTTGCACACGGGGAAACGTTTTTCTCCCCTTCTTAGCACAAGATATGCCGGGTTTTGCTAGAGCCTGCCGTTCCGCTGACCAAATGCCAAGCATTTAAACACAGATCCCCATCTGATGAACTTTGGTATTTTAGTCCAAATGTGTAACACATTTACATTATTCACTTGTTGAATTCTAATCACCCAGTTATTGCTTGGGGGTTGTCTCCCGCATTCAGTTTCAATACTGAATCATTTCAATGAAGCAAATGCATCTGTTTTTTTTATTATTAGAAATACATGTTGTTACAAATCTCAGTCCAGCTTTTTGCCACCGGAAAAGTGTGCAATTTAAACATAATGATCCAAAATTAAAGATTCACTACAATATACAGTGACCGTATATTACCATTTACATTTATTTAATTGGTCCCGTGAGTAGAAATCATTGGTTTCCAAAAAGCAAACCCCACAGGCTGTGAACTGAGTCACGTCCCGACTGCCTGTCATTCTCAATATGGTGCATTGCCGTCTTTGTCTGGTTTAAATTTTCATATTTTCAATTTCCTACAGGCTACATGTTTCTAAAGTCTAACAAGGGGGTGTTTGGCATGTCGTCTGGTCCGTGTACCCACAGACAATCCTACCTTGTCTAACCCAATCAAAAGGTGACCAGTTCCAATCCACTTTACAAAGGGTACACTGGTTTCTGAGTTCCGCATAGTGTTTTAATTATGCAAACACTGTTTCTTGCAAGAAGCAAATCCCAATTTATAAGAGCACTTTCTTAGTTGTGCATTGACCCATATTTTAATATATATCTGTATAGCATTTTTTTTTAATTTTTTTTTTTTTAATTGAATATTGCACCCTTTTCCCAAACTAACTAAAGCTCTACATACTTAATACCTTCCTGCCTGGTTTAAACAAGAAAAAGAAAACACATTCTAATGACTTGAAAGTAATTTCCCCAGCCTAGCCGTGAGTTTTTCCCCACTCCCTCTCTTTCCAAAGCAGAGTTTTACCTGAGACAGTGAGACTGGGAGAACTCGAAGAGGACTGAGAACGGACATCAGCAGATGCCAAACCAGCATCGACTGGGACAAAATATTTCCATGTTAAATGAAAAAATCCTTCAAAATATTTTGATAATCAAGAGGTGTATCAGGCACCCAAATGTAAATCACTTCTGAAAGGTTTCATATTCACTTCTTTATATTTTTATCGTCCAGTTAGGAGCCATACCGATCCTGCAAAAGACAAGTACATGGTCTGTTGAAGGGAAAGGTCTTTGGGACTATTTTAAACTTATTATTACCAAATATAAGTAGCACAAAAGGAACTGGTTGTAGCAAATTCAAGCAAAAATGGTTGAGAGGTCTGTAATGCAAGTTATGTCATGTTTATTTTGTTACAGAGTCTTAAAGCAATCTAGGTTTGCTGCGGTTCCCAACAACTCCCGAGTAAATAGCCATGAATCAGTGATAAACAAAGTTCATATTCAGCATACACGATGCTAGAATCTCCGCACCTTTACTTAACGACCTCAACAAAGCAATGTGAATTACTGACATTATTTTTCCTTTGAAGAGAATATTTGGAACCACTATTCACACGGTTTTCAGTGCACGTGTACCCACCACAAAGGAATACCAAGCATCTCTAAAGCCAACTTTTATAACAAGTCAACTGTGTACCATCTGAGGCTTAACATACGGTACGCTGAATCTAAATCTCACTCGACCTGCTGGCGATTACAACCTTACAAGAAAGATCTATAAGATGCAAACACCCATCAATGTATTAAATTGATGTATTCAAGAGAGTTATAGCTCTTAGGGCTAACGGAATCAAGGGATATGGGGAGAAAGCAGGAACGGGGTACTGATTTTGGATGCTGGCTCGAAGGGCCGAATGGCCTACTCCTGCACCCGTTTTCTATGTTTCTAATGTCTAACTGAACAGTGAATTGGGCATAACAGGTGGATTTAACAATTATTTTAAATATTCCACTGAATATGATAAAATTCCACTGAATGAGAATCATAATTTTACAGATCCTAGAAGTTTTCAGACTGAAAGACTTTCCATTTTACAAATCAGGATTTTTAAATTGTGTCTTATTACGGGCGTTTTGACACTCACAGTGAAATTTAAGTAAACCGTACATTCCTGTCAGTGCTGAATAAAATTCCATTGGTGAGAGGGGGGTAGGTGTGTCACATCAGTGCCTCAACTAATCTCTCTTGCCATTTTATATTTTAAAGCTTTAAGGGCCTGTCCCACTTACGCGATTTTTCGACGGACTGCCGGCGACTGTCAAGTTGCCGGCACTGGCCTGAAAAACCAGGTACTGGAACAGCGACTGTCCGAGTGGAACACACAAACAAACAAACAAAAACACAAACAAAAACACACACACACACCCCGCAAAGGCGGGGGCCAGGGAAAGTGGGGAAGCGCTGTCTGAAATTCACACGGTGCAAAGCCACCATGAACAGGAAGGTTAAGACGGCTAGCACAGTGTACGGTAAGTCCTTTAAAAGAGGGGGGAGGGCAGGGGAGAGGGGAGAAGGGGGGAGAAGGAGTGGAGACACTTTTAAGAAGCCAGACAACTTTTAATAAGCCAGAGATACACAGCTGTGAAGTTCGGCGGGCATTTAACATTACCGGTCATATATCCTTGGTTCTGAAAACTCGGGTTTACGTTTTTTCTCCCCAATGAGCTAACGAAAATGACCGGTCAGCAAAGGCGATTTACTAAAACTACCTACGACTACCTCAACTACCCATAACTACATGGCGACCCCACTACAACTGCACCTACGACTACAGGATTATTGATTTTCTCCATGGCGACCAATTTTTGGTCGCGGAAAATTCAACATGTTGAAAAATTTGCCACGACCATACTGAGGCCGCGACTAGTTCCCAGAACGCCGGAAATCCTGGCGACCATGAAGGAGACTCACCAGAGACCACCAGCGAACATGTGGCGAGCGCAGTGTCTCCTGCACTCGTCCAAAAAGTCGCATAAGTGGGACAGGCCCTTAAATATCAATATTCATTGTCCAATACAATTCCTAAGCAATATTGGTTCCCACTTTAGATTCTTGACATAACTGAATGCATATGCAAAATTCTGAAATTATAAATATAGAGATAGTTAATTTCATTGATAGAAGATAAAATTCCAATTTAAAAAAAAGTTAAGAGTATTCTAGTGGGTCTTTCAATAGATTGGATCTGCAATTTAGTTTCAGCTGCTTAACATGATCCCTCAAGGCTGAAGTGCTGAGTAATGTAAAATCCTGGTCCTCACCTACAAAGCCCTCAACAACCTGGCCCCCCCATATCTCATTGACCTCCTCTCCCCCTACCAACCCTCACGGTCCCTCAGATCCACATCAGCTGGTCTCCTCTCCACTCCGAAATGAAACCTCTGCACTTTTGGAGGCAGAGCCTTCTCCAGGGCAGCTCCCAGGCTCTGGAATTCCCTCCCACAACCGGTCCGAACTTCAGAGTCCCTCACCATCTTCCAGTCCCGCCTCAAGACCCATCTCTTCACCTCTGCATACCCTTAGTCCCATGTTCCCCTCCCCTCTGTCTTACTGCTCTATTTTGTTTTGTTTATTCCTGACTCTCAATTGTAAAGCGACTTTGAGTCCTGAAAAGTGCTATATAAATAAAATCTATTATTATTATTATTATTACTTATACTTGTTAATCAGGACTCTGGCTTTCTGATTCATTCCCCATGGTTAACAATGCCTGCTGCTCCACAGTATAAAGGATGCAGGTTTAATGCACAGTTTTGCATACAAGCAAAAAGCAAATACACGTCGGTCGTGGTAACTTTCCTGTAGATGTTATTTGTTATATACGTTACACCAACCTGAATGGAAGTCATCACTCCATTAGCCAGCACAGAGAGCTTCCCTGCCACGGACCTGACACCTTGCTTAAACTGTGCCATATCAGGAGCTGAAGGTAGGACGTTGGTCAGAGACACGTTAGCTTAAGAGAATGACAAATCAAACCAAATAATAAAGAGCCTTCACCAGCCTTAAAATTAACTCACAACTTAATCAAATACAATCACTATAAAAACAAATCCGAGGAAAATAAAAAATGACAGCAGGAAAAAAAAGGGGCTTTTTTTGATGGAACCCATTAGAATTTTATTCTTTTAAGAAGGAACTGCAGATGCTGGAAAATCGAAGGTAGACAAAAGTGCTGGAGAAACTCAGCGGGTGCAGCAGCATCTATGGAGCGAAGGAAATAGGCAACGTTTCGGGACGAAACCCTTCCGGGTTTCGGCCCGAAACGTTGCCTATTTCCTTCAGGATTTCGGCCTGAAACGTTGCCTATTTCCTTCGCTCCATAGATGCTGCTTGCTGCACCCGCTGAGTTTCTCCAGCACTTTTGTCTACCTTCGATTTTTATTCTTCTTTACCCCAGGTAAAATTGAAAGGATTCTACTTGGATCAGATGCCAGCCAGGGTGGAGGAGCAATTGTGGGCATCTGCTGACAGGACCAAAGGTTCAATGGGAATGCAAGAATTTAAAAGAGCCCTGAGAATTATATTTGTGAGTATTCTGTTACACCCCAGCAGGGGGAGAATGGGATAATATAAAGGGCAAGTACTATTCCAGCAGATTCTAGCAGTGTTCACACTTTGAGGCATTAGTTACTTCCACATTGCTTGCACCCTGAGCGTTATCAAGTAGAAAAACTTGATAAATAAAAAAAGAATACAAAGGAACATCATTTTAATGCGTTGTCTTTATTATCGAACCACATCAAAAGACATTCAAGCCAGAGCTTTTGTGGCATTGTATTAGACCAGAGAAAATACAGCTTTTTAATTGTAGAAAAAAAGGTAACCGAGAAGGGGTCTCATGCAAGTACTCAATGGCAAATTACAAAGAAAAGGTAAATCCATAAAATTGCTTCGTTAAACTGCGGCAGCTGGATGAGAAGGGACAGGACAAGAGAGAGAGAGCTAAGGCTCATTCAAGACTTGGTATCAGGGCATTCTTCAAGCAAAGGAATCAACATGCAGAATGGCCTTCCGGGTAGGGGAGGGGAGGGGGTGGCAATATCATGAATCCAATCAAGAACAGTGAAACCCTATGATGTATGTGGGAGGAGAATGATCAGATTTGTGTTCAGCCTCTCGTACAGCGTAACATTGGGATATACATCGGGACAGAATCTCGGGATGGCGGGACTGGCATATGCTGAGAGAATGGAGCAGCTGGGCTTGTACACTCTGGAGTTTAGAAGGATGAGAGGATATCTCATTGAAACATATAAGGTTGTTAAGGGCTTGGCCACAATTTAAGAATAAGGAGTAAGCCATTTAGAATGGAGACGAGGAAACACTTTTTCTCACAGAGAGTGGTGAGTCTGTGGAATTCTCTGCCTCAGAGGGCGGTGGAGGCAGGTTCTCTGGATGCTTTCAAGAGGGAGCTAGATAGGGCTCTTAAAAATAGCAGAGTCAGGGGATATGGGGAGAAGGCAGGAACAGGGTACTGATTGGGGATGATTAGACATGATCACATTGAATGGCGGTGCTGGATGAAGGGCCAAATGGCCTACTCCTGCACCTATTGTCTACTGTTTCACCATGGGGAGGTTCACTTGATATATGTGCTTGTGTTATTTATACCTTCGGCCACCAAAAGGTATGTCACACGCATACAAGAAACAGCAAATCTTTATTCCTTTAAAAGGCATCTTGAAAATATAAACTCAAATGTCAGAATCTGCCCTGACTTTGGTTTAATTACTCTGTAATTAGTGGATTGTCGTCCAAGGAAAAGACAGTCATTCATTCAGTCAGTCGAGACTGTTCCTCTCCTTATTTAGACCATGGCCGTTCTGTATCTCATTCCAATCGCCCACCTTTCCCCAATATCTATGATACCCTTCCCCAGTGGGGGAAGAAAATATGGATCAGATCTGAATATTTAATTTAGTGCAGCACTCAGTTTGTCCACTGTAAAAAAATTACCACCTCATTCCAAAATACTTTCTAATCGTGTGTTTCCAGAGTATGTAACTCTGGAGTATGTTCCAGAGTATATTTCTGCAACTATCTTTTTATACCTTTTTTGATGAACTCCTGAATTTATTACACAATTTGCTCTGCCCTCACCTACATTAAATCTAATTTATACAGCCTGTCTTTTTTATACAACCTTCAAAGACCTGATCTAATTTTACTGGATTAATACAGAAAAATATTTCTGAATGCAGTGCCCAGAGGTGTCTACTATACTCCATGTACAACATGCTTTTTCTTTATAACCCAGGCCTCTTCTGTTTATGGCTAATTTCATTACGCTTTCCAATCACTATTTGTATCTAGACACCGGTTTTAAGCAATCTCTGTGCATGAACACAGTGCATCTTTACAGTTTCTACATAGAAAATAGGTGCAGGAGTAGGCCATTCAGCCCCTCGAGCCAGCACCACCATTCAATATGATCATGGCTGATCATCCAAAATCAGTACCCCGTTCTGGCTTTTCCCCCCTATATCCCTTGATTCCCTTAGCCCAAAGAGCTAAATCTAACTCTCTCTTGACTCTTGTCTAGTCAGTCACTAAATAAATGTGCCCATTTGTCTCTAAATCAAGATGAATGACGGGATACATTTTTTGCAGAACCATTACAATTACAATATTTTATAATTTAATGAATGAAGTAATTGGAACTTGTATATATTGCCTTTCACAGCGTCCGCAGACCCCAAAGTACTTTAGAGACAATGAGAAACTGCCGACACCACAGTGATAACACATGAAATACAACAGCCAATGTACACACAAGCTTCCATAGGCAACAAACTACATGTGTGACCCTGGATTTCATAGCTACCTGAAGGGGCTGATGTGGCATTTTAATGAATTATCTAAAAGGCTAATGTCACCTCGGTATTCAGTACTGTACTTAGTATGACTCTGACTCAAACCTGCCTGCATTTGGCCCATATCCCTCTGAACCTTTCCTATCTATTTACCTGTCCAAGTGTCCTTTAAATGTTGTTATTGTCCCTGCCTCAACTACCTCCTCTGGCAGCTCGTTCCATACACCCACCATCCTCTGTGTGAAAATGTTGCCCCTCAGGTTCCCATTAAACCTTTCGACTCTCACCTTAAACCCATGTCCTCTAGTTCTTGATTTCCTTACTCGGGGTCAAAGAACCCGTGCGCTCACCCATCTCTTGATTTGACTTAGGGATCAGAGCTGATTGTATCCTCAGTGGCAAATACAAAAAACAACCTGGATGTGGTATGTGAAGTATTTGACTGCGGTACATGCTAACACAAGAGGACAGTCTAATATGAATTCCTGATAAAATGAAATAAAAAAGCTCCATTGATGAGCACAATCAATATTCTGTGGTTCATCATCAAATGTGAATCAAAAGTATCAATTTGCACTCCATGTTTAAGGGCTTGAAAAACTGATTTGTAATTAGGACATGATTCTCAATACCTTCTGAAGACGTTATTAATCCTGTACCACAAGAAGCACATTAAAGATTTCACATTATTTTGTGGTGATCATCGGACATAAATGTTAGCCTTACTGTTATATGTTCAGCTAAGGCTCAATAGAGTAGCTCAAACTAATTAATTCGCGAGTCTTTGAGCTGCCAGCTTTCAAAAATGAAAGGTAAAACCTGATCAATTTTATTCTGTCTAGTTCATCGACAGAGTGAACTGAATGCTTCTGGATCACTGGCATTTAAACAACCAGACACATCACTGGTCAATCACCATTTGAGGTGTTAACTTAGCCAATCACAATTTTTTTCTCAGTGCAAGAAGAATGGGCAAGGTTATCTCCTGCAATGTCAAGGCTAAAAACTTATCTATACTCCCAAGCCTTTCCTGACGTCCTCTGAGTGAGGGTTACATGTATATATGTATGTAGTTTGTTTTGTTTATGCTATTCTTATAACAAATGTAAAGCACTTTGGCCAACGAGAGTTGTTTTTTAAATGTGCTATATAAATAAATGTGACTTGACTTGACTTGAATGTTATTCACAGTAAAATGGATGAAATACTGTTGTCAAAGAACACAGGGATGGTAATGTATAATGGCTGGGGTGACTGTAATAGACCCTTCTCAGTGTGATGGTAATTGATACTTGATGCATGGTGCACCAGTGCAGTGCGTATGCATTGTTTCATCACTAAACCTGCGAATGCCATACACTCACAGAGATTACTTAGTTTAGTTTAGTTTAGAGATACAGCACGGAAACAGGCCCTTCGGCCCACCGGGTCCACGCCGACCAGCGATCCCCACACATTAACACTATCCTACACACACTAGGGACATGTTTTACATTTACCAAGCCAATTAACCTACAAACCTATACGTCTTTGGAGTGTGGGAGGAAACCGAAGATCTCGGAGAAAACCCACGTAGGTCACGGGGAGAACGTACAAACTCCGTACAGATAGCACCCGTAGTCGGGATGGAACCCGGGTCTTTGGCGTTGCGTTCGCTGTAAGGCAACAACTCTAGCGCTGTGCCACCGTGACCGAATGTTTTATATTGCAGTACAGTAATGATGGAGGTCATCTCGTTGGCAGGAGTGATTATGTGGCACTGTTTACTTAAATCTAGTGACAACTATGGGAATGGGTCAATTGCAAGAAATTCCACATGGTAACAAGGAACTGCAGATGCTGGTTAACGAATAAAAAAAGACACAAAGTGACTGGGTAACTCGGCGGATCAGGCAGCATTTGTGGAGAACATGGACGGGTGACGTTTTGGGTCGGGACCCTTCGTCAGGCTGAAGAAAGGGCCCAACTCAAAACGTCACCTGTCATGTTTTCCAGAGACGCTGCACTGAGTTACTCCAGTACTTTGCGTCCTCTCCAGAGTTGCTGCCTGACCCACTAAGTTACTCCAGCACTTTGTGTATTGGTTTGCAAGAAATGTCACAATGGTTTACATCTCGTGATAAACATATGAGAAAGCTAAATTAATGGCTAAATGGGGATGATTGGCTATGTGACAATGAACCCACACATTTCACATTCATATTACTAGTGAACTTTGCTCCTGGTGAACAACAGATTTAGATGTAACTTGGGTGTATAACACAAGAAATTCAACAATGTCATCCTAATTTGGGCACAACAAAACTGTGAGGTGGAAGAGTAACTGAAACCACATGTGATATTTTAATCATTGGACCGTCGTGTAAATGAGGAGATATTCCTTCAGCTGTAAGACGACTCCAAAGTTGGGAGAGGCTGCAGAATTTCAGGGGCTTGATGGAGGAAAGTAGGAACCAGGGCTACAGGGAGGCAGCGCGTCACGATCCCTGGTTAAGAGCTGGAAAAACCATTCCTCAGCATTCTGGAACTTCTAACCACTGGTGTACAAAACAAAAATTAAAGTGAAACTAATCATTCTCAAGAAATAAAATAAATGAGGCGAGGTGCATCAACTGAAAACACATTCTGGGGATCAGAGAAAAAAACAGTCATAACAACACAGTGACTCGGTTAGTCTTGTTCTGAGGAGGTTACTATCTCCAGGCTTCAAATGCTGCTGTATCTTACCTGGTGTTTGTTTTTTATCCCCCTCAAACAGATCAGACGAGCTGATGGAGGAGCTTCCTGCAAACCGGTCCAGGCGTGTTTTGCTTTCATACTGCAGCCAAAGCAAACAAGTGATTAACGGCAGGGACACGAGGAACCGCAGACGCTGGAATCCCGAGCAAAAATGCACAGTGCTGGAGGAGGAGCCCAGCGGGCCAGGCAGCATCTATGGAGGGAAATGATCTGAAGGAGGGTCCGGACCCCAAACATCATCTGTCCCATTTCCCTCCAGACCCGCTGAGTTTCTCCAGCACTTTGTGTGTTTTGAACTAAAAAATAGGGGTTGCTTCTGGGATAAAAAGCAGTTAAATCTTGCTAAGATCAAAGCATGCACGCAGGTTGTTGGCTTCAAGCTGAGTTAGGAAGCGACTGATCATTTTGAAGATAATATTTTTGAATTTAAAAAATGTAACGTATTAAAACATTTTATGGGGAGGCACGGTGGCGCAGCAGTAGAGTTGCTGCCTTACAGCGCCGGAGACAAGGGTTCAATCCTGACTACAGGTGCTGTCGGTACAAAGTTTGTACGTTTTCCCCGTGACAACGTGGGTTTTCTCCGAGATTTTTGGTTTCCACCCACACTCCAAAGACGTACAGGTTTGTGGGTTAATTGGCTTAGTATAAGTGTAAATTGTCCCTAGTGTGTGTAGAATTGTATTAATGTGCGGGGATCGCTGGTCGGTGGGGACTCGGTGGGCCGAAGGGCCTGTTTCCACGCTCTATCCCTAAGCTAAAAAACGAAACTAAATTAAATTCCTGCTTCTTCAAAGGAAATTCTTGTTCAGACACCAAAGGAAAAGGCTTTTTAAAATCTACAACAGGATTTATCCGAACTAACGTTCAGCCTGTGTGGCTGTACACCCAACTGTTGTCGCGCAGCTATTTTGTGCGACCAACTCCCTCTATACATTGTGTAAGAAGGAACTGCAGATGCTGGTTTAAACCAAAGATACAAACAAATAGCTGGAGTAACTCAGCGGGACAGGCAGCATCTCTGGAGCCGAAACATCACCCATTCCTTCTCTCCAGTTGTTGCCTGTCCCGCTGAGTTACTCCAGCATTTTGTGTCTATCTTCCCTCTATACATTGCCTGAACTACAAAATACACCAAAGAGAACCTCATCAGATGTGTTCTTGTCCACTCCAAGAAAGAATGACAAATTTAGCACCAACTATTAAGTAGAGTTTTGCAATATGAACCCACACCCACCAAGCTGTGGACTTAAATTAAGTCTGCCTCATTTCTGTAGAATTGTAGAGGAGCTCATACTGCTGAGATCACTGCTAATGCTTCATCCATTGAAGAAAATTGAGCGATGAAAATATATATTTTTTAAATGCAAATGCGAAGTTAACTAGCTAGCATCCGTGACCTGAGATCATAAGGTCATAAGTGATAAGGTCATAAGTGATAGGATTAGAATTAGGCCATTCAGCTCATCAAGTCTACTTCACCATTCAATCGGGGCAATCATGGCATGAAGTTGCTCAGCACTTCAACTCCCCCTCCCCCTCCCATTCCCAATCTGACCTTTCTGTCCTGGGCCTCCTCCAAATTGGAGGAACAGCACCTCATATTTTGCTTAGGTAGTTTACACCCCAGTGGTATGAACATTGACTTCTCTAATTTTAGACAGCCCTTGCTTTCTCCCCCCTTCCCCTCCCCAGCTCACCCACAAAGCCTACTGTCTCCGCCTCTGCCTTTCTTTTTCACCCCCGACATCAGTCTGAAGAAGGGTCTTGGCCCGAAACATCGCCTATTCCTTCTCTCCATAGATGCTGCCTCACCCGCTGAGTTTCTCCAGCAGTTTTTGTCTACCTTCGATTTTTACAGCATCTGCAGTTCTTTCTTAAACATGGCTGATCTATCTCTCCTTCCTAACCCCATTCTCGTGCCTTCTCCCCATAACCTCTGACACCTGTGCTAATCAAGATATTCCATATGAAATATTTGCTGGGCAGTGTATTTTATAAATGTTCTAGCTAGCATCACTAGTTATTTCCATTCTGCCTGCTGAAATTGCTTTTCTGCTTCAAAACCCACCATTCAACAAGAACGCACTGCCAGAGCCTGTCTGAAAAATACTCCAGGCAGGTGGCAGAGGCCTCAAATATTGATTTCACTACTGACAAACAAGTTAGTGGATAGAACTCGTGCTGTACTAATGAAGTCTATTTTTACAGCCATTTGTTCAGCTTGAAAATGTTAATTTCTCAGACGCCAATCCCGTATGCTTCTGCAATGGAAGCTTTAATAGACTCGTCACACAGATGCAGAAAATAGTGGACACTCACATCTACCGGTTCCTGTTTCCCAAAATACATATCCGAAGATATCGCTTTGACGTTGCCAAATTTCTTCTGTGCTTCCTCAGAGACTACTCCATAATCCAATTCTGGTTTACGACGTGCGGGTCTGGGAACAGAGGAGTAGAAATGAGGAATAATACAAGAATTAACAGAGATTTATAAAGCTATGTCACGTGAGTGACATCAATCTATACTATAGCATGTGTGTGTACGCACTTTAAACATTCACTCATTTAAAGTTGAAATGTGTAGGAAGGAACTGCAGATCCTGGTTTAAACTGAAGATACACAAAATGCTGGCGTAACTCAGCATCTCTGGAGAGAATGAATGGGTGACGTTTCGGGTTGAGACCCTTCTGAGATGCTGCATCTCTCCAGAGATGCTGCCTGTCCCGCTGAGTTACTCCAGCATTTTGTGTCTGTCTAAAGTTGACATGTGCTGTGCTACACACAATCCTCAGAAATACAACCAAACATTAATGATTAACCTTTCAAATATAGTCTATTATTGACAGAATGAAATATTGTAGATTTAAGGAAAAAGGAAAATAGATATTGATATTTAACTAGAATGGAATTTAAAAAGAAAACGATCTGTTATTCTCGTTTGTTTAAACCATGTGGTGCATTCAACGATGTAGCATTGCGGTGAAGAAATGTTATATTAAAAGTTATACCCGTCATTTAATGACATTTTTGAAGTAAATGTCTCCTTCTCTCTACTGCTGCTCTCTGTCTTCCAAAATGAATCACCGCTGTCGTCCCATTTTGAAAATGACCCTCCCATATCCAGTGGATCATCAAAATATCTAGAGTGCAGTGGAAGAAACAAGATATAGCACGGCATATGAATGAATGAATACGTTTATTGGCCGAGTATTCACATACAAGGAATTTGCCTTGGTGCTCCGCCCGCAAGTGACAACATGACATACAGTGACAGTTCGGAATGACACATAAAACATTAATAATAAAACATTATCGATTAAACATGTGAATTAAATAAAATACCAGAGCAAAAGGAGGCTACAGATTTTTGGTTATTGAGTAGAGCTACTACTCGTGGAATAATAGCTGCTTTTATGTCAACTCTGTCGTCGTGTGGCACAATGGAATCACCAATGTAGCAATCCAGCAACATATTCAAAATAGTCAGCATAATAAAGACCGCAAAATATAACCTCCCACAAGAATATCTTTCCTCCCACACCCTCTGTCTTGTATGGACAAGTCAGTCCTGAAGCCAAATTCATTGTCACTGTGGATTCCATGCATCTTAATCTCCTAGATCAGCCGTCAATGAGACCCCTTTTCAAATGGCTTACGATGGTCTATGTAGGCAATATCCATTGCCCGACCCACATTAATCACCTTTATCACCTCAAGAAGCTCAATCAAATATGTAAGATATGACCTTTAAGAGAGAGTTAGATAGAGCTCTAGGGACTAGTGGAGTCAAGGGATATGGGGAGAAGGCAGGCACGGGTTATTGATAGGGGACGATCAGCCATGATCACAATGAATGGCGGTGCTGGTTCGAAGGGCTGAATGGCCTCCTCCTGCACCTATTTTCTATGTTTCTATGACCTGCCCCGCACAAAGCCCATGCTGACTGTTCCAAATTAGCCCATTCCCTCAAATTACTACTTTCCTCCAAGTTCCTCCCAGACATATCATAAAGAAATTTGAAATAAAATATGAAACTTCACTGACCTGGAACGAGAAGTAGTAAATGCTGGTTCTTCATCTTCATCATATTTTCTTCTGGATGATTTTGCAATAGTTGGAGTTTCTTGTTCTATAGTCTGCATATCTGACAGCACAGAATGGGAAACTCCACTGCGAGAAACACAAGCACATGAAATGGAGACCATCAGTAGGACACAAAACTCTACTTGGTTAGTCATTGAATCACACAGCATGGAAACAGGCCCTTCAGCCCAACTTGCCCATGCCGACCAAGACACACCATCTATACTAGTCCCACCTGCTACCATATTTCCCTGATTTCATTTCAACTTCAATTCCAACCTAGGATAGAACTGATGGGTTTTATCAGGCAAATGAACTGGCCTACCAACAACTAGAGAGCTACTATTTACCTCATTGAAGACCCTCAGACTATCTTTAATCAGACTTTATCTTGCACTAAGTGTTATTCCCTTTACATTGTGGACGGTTCAATTGCAATCTTGTATAGTCTTTCAACGAAAAGCTTTTAACCATACATGTTACAATAAAATAAAATTAAAAAATGAAATCCTAGACAAAAAAGTTATTAATGAAGGTAAAAAAACCCTGCAGATGCTGGATATGTGATATAACATCAAACATTGTAGGAAAACTTGACAGATCAGGCAGCACCTATAGAAAGAGATGTTGAGGTTTCAGGTTGAAGACCCTATATCAGAACAGAAAAAGAGTAAGTAGCAGAGTCCAAGGAGCAGAGGATGTGGGTGGTAAAACGATGGGTGGAGCAAAGGGAATGGCTGTAATTGGGTAAAGTACCGATCGCAAGTCCTCCTGAACCCATTCCTGGAGCCTTACGACGTAGACAGCTGCGAGTGACCGAGTGCGATCACCATATCATTTCTGCTGCTGCCCAACTCTGCATTTCCCACGCAACCAAGTTTTTACTTTTCAATGATGGTTAATATTCCTTCCACTTTTCCGCCTCCCTCTGCCCAAATATGCAACGTTCCATCTTATTGTCCTTACGTTCTCCCACTGAGCCCCATGCCCAGGCGCTCGGCCTGCTCCTTCTTCTTGCCTTCCATTCTCTTCATCTTCTCCTCTTCCTTCTTCCTTTGTATTTCCAGGTCTTGATACGCAAGACGCAGGGACGAAACTCTGCAACAAGAGATTTCCTTACTTATGCCCTTAAAGTAGTAATGAATCAACTGAACAGCTAACAGTCTAATTAATTACACAAAACAAAACTCTCCGATGGACAGAGTTTTAGAGTGAGAAAATTAACGCTAATTTAGTAGATGGTATGTGCAAATGCAACGTTGATATAATGGATTCTATATACCAGGCAAGTAGTCCCAAAGTTTGAACCAGTGATCCACACAGTTGTTTAAATCTCATCAATGGAGTTAGAGTTCAATAGTCAGTTAATTAAATTAACCTAGAATAATTGATACTGTCTGTACGGAATTTGTATTCCCACCTGTGGGTTTTCTCCGGGTGCTTTGGTTTCTGCTGACACTCCAAAGACGTACAGGATTGTAGATTAATTGGCTTTGGTGGAGATTGTAATTTGTTCCTAATGTGTAGGACAGTTCTAGTGTCTGGATCGTTGGGCAGCACGGACTTGGTGCGCCAAAGGGCCTGTTTCTTCACTGTACCTTCAAACTATAAACTAAAGCTTTCCTGATTTTGTTCCCTTTCACCAGCTTGAGCAGGGGTGTCAAATGCGGCCCGTGGGATGATTTCCCCGATGCCAGAGCGGGCTGAAGCTGTGAGCGGTGCCGGATCGGACTGCGTTCGCGCCTGCTCGGCGCGATCCAGCGCGCAAGAAGTCGCATTTTGCCCGTGACCTGAAATGAGTTAAAATGAGTTTGACACCCCTGAGCTTGAGAGATCACCAGTAGGGTCAGCATAGTGATGTAGTCAGGTAGCCAGCCCATAAGAGTCCTCAACATTATGTCTCAACCCAATGAAATCTCACCTCCCATCTCTCTCAGTAAACCTTAGCAACCTTAGCAACTGGTATCACGCACCATGATAGAGAGTCATTCCTTGTCCAAGCAAGGCGCTGCCAACTATGTCAGCCACCAATCTCTCAGGCAGATACCTGCAAGATAACTCCATGAAAGATGCAGGATAAGTTTACCCCACCATTTTCAGAGTGCACAGTCTGAAATAAGTTGCAAATTGCCTATTGTCCTGGATTATTAAGGAGAGCCGTTACAACAAGTAAGGCTCTTTATGCACAGTAAAACCATGCTTATTTTGATGTCACAAATATTGAACATGTTGTTGAGCAATTCATGGTCAGATAGATATAGACCACATAAACTTTACTTACACTGACTCGTCTACCTCCAGCTTCTTCCTGGAGTTCAAATCATCCTGTTCTTTCATTCGATCTGCAGCTTGAGCCTGTTTATCTATTTCATTGAAGCTGTGACTAGTCACCTTCTGTGCCCCTAAACCGGCCTTCTTCGCACCCAGCTTTAAAAAGAGGGAAGAGAGCACAATTAATTTATTTTACTATTTCCTCTGATAGGAGCACTTTCAGCCAAGTTGATTTCCGCAAAAATTAGTCAAGAGTATAATTGAGGTCGCAAGGGATTAAACGTTTAACACAAGGGATTTGCCCCCAACGAGGTCCAGATCCCTCCACGATGACCGAAAACAAGGAAGAATTAAAATCTTTACAGAAATTAATACAATCGCCAAAGAATAAACAACAGCCATCAAATGTATGATTTTTGTAAAGTGCAAATGTGGTTGGTAAAGACACAAAGTGCTGGAGGAACTCAGTGGGTCAGGCAACAGGTGGGGTGGGGAATGGACAGACAACGTTACGGGTCAGACTGATGCTAGATACAAAATGATGGAGTAACTCCGCGGGACAGGCAGCATCTCTGGAGAGAAAGAATGGGTGAGGTTTCTGGGTCGAGACCCTTCTTCAATTTGATGATGGTTGGTAGTTTTGCCCACATTAATGACGAAGATTTTTCAAAAGTGGAAGCTGAATTTTGCAATTAGCCCCTGCTGGGTGATTGATGCCAACCTATGATAAGCTTAGAAAGTAGACAAAAATGATGGAGAAACTCGGCGGGTGAGGCAGCATCTACGGAGCAAAGGAAATAGGCGACGTTTCGGGTCGAGACCCAAGGGTCTCGACCCGAAACGTCGCCTATTTCCTTCGCTCCATAGATGCTGCCTCACCTGCTCAGTTTCTCCAGCAATTTTGTCTACCTTCAATTTTCCGGCATCTGCAGTCCCTTCTTAAACATATGATAAGCTCAGAGACAGTTTCCATGGCGACTGATCGCCCCGGTTTCCCAATGCTGATTGCTGATGGACAGTGTTCAGCAGGCGCCCAGCGGTGGTGATAAAATCTAGTTGATTCTTGGTTCTTGGTTTCAAATCATTCGGAAGCATCAAATCATTCGGAAGGATTTTCACAGATCGCAAAACGCACATTTTGAATGAATATTTGGAATGATTTAAAGAGTGCAAAATATATACACGAGAACATACAACAGATATAAACGTAGACGGTATGATTAGTAACTTTACAGAACGCTTACCGATGTACAGGAGAGAACACACTGACTGGTTGCATCAAAGCCTGGCTCGGCAACTCTGCACTGCTATGGACTGTGTCTTCTGTCGGACATCAGACCTTCTATTTACACTAGTATTAGTCATTAATTTATTGAACTTTTTAGGGATATTTTATTTATCCATGTGTGTTGTGTTTACAGGCCTGTTAAGCTGCTGCAAGGTTCTGTTATTTTTTACCTGTAATAATTAAATTGTCTTGACTCCTGACTCCTGTAACAGCACAAAATGTGGTATCTTGTTGATAGCAAGAAGCATGATCTTGAACTACGAGTTAACATTGATCAGTTGGCAAGATAGGCAGATGGCATTTAATCTTAATAAGTGCAAGATGATGTACTTTGGCAGCTTTAATAAGGCTGAGACCTATACGAGATCCATGCCTGCATTAGGTGGAGGACAGAATACATGAGCAGGGAGGTGATGGTACAGCTTTGTAAAACTGGTCAGGCCACTATTGGAGCACTGTGTACAGTTCTGAGTGCCACATTTCAGCAAGAACCTGAAGGCATTGAAGATGTAAATGAGATTCACCAGGATATTGCACAGGATGCAAAGTTTCAGTTATGAGGAGAGGCCATAAGACCATGAGTCACAGGAGCAGAATTGGGCCATTCAGCCCATTAAGTCTACTCTGCTGGTAGACAAAAGTGCTGGAGAAACTCAACGGGTGCAGCAGCATCTATGGAGCGAAGGAAATAGGCAACGTTTCGGGCCGAAACCCTTCTTCAGACTCTACTCTGCTATTCAGTCATGGCTGATCTATTTTTCCCTCTCAACCCCGTTCTCCTGCCTTCTACCCGCAACCTTTGACTCCTTAATCAAGAACTCATCAATTTCCGCCTTAAAAATGCCAATGACGGCCTCCACAGCCCTCTGTGGCAATAAATTCCACAGATTCACCACCCTCTGCCTAAAGAAATTCACACTCATCTCCATTTTGAAGGCTTGTCCTTTTATTCTGAGGCCGTGCCATCTGGTCCCAGGCTCTCCCATGAGTCTAGATGGGACCTGTTTGTTTTCCTTGGAACAGAGGAGTTGAGGGGTGGGGTGGTGGAAATGGCCCTGATTGAAGGTACAAAAAAATGAGAGACCAAGTAAAGTGGATGATAGGATCATAGCAGAGGTGTTTATTACTAGAGGACACATGTTTAGAGTAAGGGGCAAGAGGTTACAGAAGGAAAAATGGGGGAAGGAATATGGAACACACAGCTTGGGAAGGAGGTGGAGTAATGTACGCTCACATCACCTAAGTAGGTTTATCGATGAGCACTTCAATTGCCAAAGCATAAAAGCCTGCAGACAAAGAGGTGATAAATAGGATTGATATTGCAGATATTTAATGGTCAGCACAATGGGAGAAGATAACATTTAATAAAAAAATAACATTAATTTAAAATCTATTACATTTTGAAATATTTATCTGAGTGAATTATAATCGTGATAATGCAAAAAAATCTATTTTATAGGCAAGAGAATGAGATTAAAAGTGGAGGAGTCATTCAATCACTGTGCACTGGAAAGTTACTGCTCACATTTAATACAATTGCAAATTTAAAACGATTTATTAAAATGCAATTTATTGCATGTGCTGTTAAAGACCAAGTAGTTTAAAGATTGGTTCACAATGGCTTCTGCAGGAAACCTGCAGCTCAGTCCACTTCCCTCTCCTACCCCTGGATCTTCATGTTTAACTACACCCATAGACTCACTGACTAACAAAAGGTAAGAATAGGTAGACACAAAGTGCTGGAGTAACTCAGCGGGTGAGGCAGCATCTATGGAGAGAAGGAATGGGTGACGTTCGGGTCGAGACCCTTCTTCTGACTGAAGAAGTTAAGAGTGTTTAATTGTCAAAAGTTCTAAAAAGGAACGATGAAATTCTTAGGTAGACACATGATATTCCTACTTGCAGCAACAGCATAACTGGCCGGAAAACACAATACTCAATAGATAACACAACAAACAAAAGTTCAATAAATTAAAAAAATATATTAGTGCAAAACAAAAGCTCAAAGACCCTACTGTAACAAAGACAGTTCATTGCTCAAAGTTTAGTTGGTGACGTGCAGTGTTCAAGATGGTTGTTGGGAAGAAGCTATTCTTGAACCAGGTCAGTTTTCAGATTCCTGTAACTGGGAAAGTGGTGGAGCAATGTACGCTCGCATTACAAGTAGTGTATAGATGAACACTTCAATTGCCAAAGCATAGACAGGCTGCACACAAAGAGGTGATAAATAGGATTGACGTGGTAGTTATTTGATGGTCAGCACAGTGAGAGAAGGTAACACTGTAAAAAACAAACATTCATTTCAAATCTATTACATTTTGAAATATTTAAGTGAATGAATAACAATCCAAATAATACAAATATATATATTTTGAAGCCAGAGAATTTGCAAGAATGAGATTGTGGTGACGTCAATCCATCACTATGCACTCCCAGAGGCTGAGCTGCCAGCCGCAACTGGTGTTTTCATACAAGGATGAACACTTGCAGTGAAACGAGTTGCTGAATCAGGGAGTGCTACAGCCAGCCAATATGCTCTCCAGCGTATACCTGTAGTGGTTCAAGAGTGTGTTCGTCGACATACTAAATTTTCTCAATCCTCTACGGAGGTAGAGGCGTTGATAGCCTTTCTTAATAATTGCATTAATGTGCTGGACCACGATGCTGACAGTTTTAACCTCAAAAACAACTGCAAAGTCCAAGCTCCCTTGAGGTCACGTCCAATTCAAGCCACATTTGTACAGAAGAAACAGTTTGAAATACACACCGTTTTCTTTGCTGTTGAAGATTTCTTCTTTGTTATGATAGAGGACTTGACATCTGCTGACAAATCAAAAACAAAAATGAATATATTTTCCCATTCAGACACTTCACGTGAATGTTAAGCTAAATATATATATTTTTTTAAACATATTTTATTGTATGCAATTAAAAATACATGTTCTTGCAATAGCAAGTATACTGCAGTATACAGAATGCTCAAGGTACAATTACAGATTTACAGCCCACATTAACAGTAAACTATAAAATTGCTGACAAAAGTATTTTGTTTTCTCTAAAAGATTTATATGCAAGCAATAGCAGCACGTTGTGAATTGGAGAGTGCCCTTACCCATAAAAAAAATTAAGAAATGCACAATTATAGATAAAAATTAAAATAAGCATTTCACCAGTTAGTTTTATGGGAAGATAAAATAATGTAAAATAATTAAATTAACCCTTTCCAGCCACATAAACACACAGCTATTAAGGCAAAGGAGATCACATAAATATCCTTTCTTGTAGCTTATGCATTTGTAAAGAAATTAATCGCATAAGTTAAGTCATTCGATACAAGGCTGATAAGAAACAAAGGAGAGAATAAAGTTACTATCAGTGATATTTGCAGATGAAAAGTAATTGTACCTTTCTAGTGGAGCCACAGTTTAATAATGTTATGAATCAAGGGACAGTACACAAAAGCACAGATGCTTATCCAGACAAATAATTGTTGCACCTTTAACAGTCACGTAGGCACGCAGGAAGATAATTAATGGCGGATGGAAGTGAGTGGGTCAAAAAAAGATTGAGAAGAGAGCTAGAACAAGCTAACCAAGAAGAAAACGAGAAAGGGAGAGTAAGAGAACTTGACAAAAGGGAAAGGAAATAAGGAGTGACATTTATAAAAGCAAGATTTACTAACTCACATAAATAAAATCATAAGCGGTGATTGAAATGACTAGGACAAGGAGGAAATGCAAGCTGGAAAGTGTTAAAATAATCTTTTGATCCCAAAACATTTTTTTCTAAAGATATTGATAAACACTGCAAACAAGTTTGTTTAATGCTTTAAGTCTTTGAGGAGTTAAATAGTAGTTCTCTCCAAATTCGTGGAATTGTGCCCAAGTTCATCTGTACATTTTGGCTCAGAAAATCGAAGCAGACAATGGTAGGTCACAGACACCTTAACAGTCACCTTTGTTAGGTGTGACTCCTGCAGAAACTAAACTCATTGAGTCAGCTAAAATAGGGAAACACAAATGAGAATTTCTGAGTAACAGCCAAAAACAAAATCTTTACCTCACAGTACTATGTTTCATATATTCTATACTATGGCATTTTTCAGTATCAAAAAATTTAAAATTTACACATTTGAAATGAAACATTAAATATAAACACAGTGACATTCAGCAACGCAAATCTGCATGTAAAACAAGCTTTCTCAAGACTGAGTTAATGTTTTGAGATAGACAATAATCCCAGTTTTATGCAACCTTCAAGAATATTCATCATTCAATTAAAACAATTAATTTACTAATGGGAACCTAGAACAGTACAGCACAGGAATGGGCGATTTGACATACAATGTTTGTGCTGCCAAGTTAAACTGATCTCATCTGCCTGCAGATGATCCCTGCATTCCCTATAGTTCCACGTGCCTATCCACGAGCCTCTTAAAAGCCAATTGTATTTAACCCTGGGAACATTTTTGTCCCGTTTCAAGATCACAAATACTCGAAGAAATTTCATCTCCATTTCAGTATAAATGTCTGTCACCTTAAAGGGCCTGTCCCACTTACGCGATTTTTTCGGCGACTTGCCAGCACCCGTCATAGTCGCAGCAGGTGGCCGGTGACTATGACAGGTGCCGGCAAGTTACCGAAAAAATTGCGTAATTGGGACAGGCCTTTAAGGTATATTTTCATCTTAACTCACAGTGCCTGAGGGTTTTCTGTACGCCACTGAAAATTAAATTTTCAGACAAGCCACGTAAACAAAGGAGAGAAACTGTGTGGAATGCCATCTATTTTTTTCTTAAATGACAAATCAGTAAAATAGATTTGATAATTAATTAAACTTTTGATGCAGCCAGATATTTAGTTTTGTTTTTCACAATTCTATTCCATTCTTCATGAGACTTTTAAATCCCTAGAGTATATATGTTTTCAATTAATGAAGCATTGAAATAGTGATGAATAGCAATTTCTGATACCAATATCTAAAATTTAACACCATCGACTGCTTTTTTTGTATTTTTAATATACGTTTTATTTTCGAGCAATAGAAAAAAGGTGGCAAGCTAGATTAGCAGCATGCACGTATCAAGGCTGGTACACTATACTGGCCCCAAATAATATGCAACTTAAATGGAGTTAAAAAGTCATATTGAATCCCATTCTATTATGGATGTGTTAGATAACATCTGATATCAGTAAGGATATCCTTTACTATGATAGTAAATCTATGAGTCTGTACATATAGGTAACTTGGCATATGTGCGATATCCTGATATATATATATATATATATATATTCTTGAAGCTTTCATATATGTATTTAGCATTACTTTTTTTTTTTAAAGTAAATTTTAACAATAGATGAGTTATCTACAAGAATACTCCAAAGCAGTAGAGCAAAACCAAGGCTAAACAATGTACCTAATGCTTCCTTAGGGGACACGCTGAGACAATCGACATTTGGCCCATGTTCTTGCTCACCTTAAAAAAAAACACACAATTACAATCACAACATTTTCATGCAAAAAAAAATTGCCTTTCCAATAAGAGCACCAACATTTTTTTCATTTTTACACTTAGTTCAGGATTGGAGTGATTTTTTCTCATTTTTATTATTTTTTCTGTAAAATTGGGCATTTCTGGCCAATCTCTAGAGTCAAAAAGTGTGGCAACTTTCACTTTCTATAAAGAGCAGCTAAAGTGAGATTCACAATAGTAGCATGCTTACATTCAAAGTCGTACTAGCCTATTAAAATGTACAACCATCATGCACTGACTTCCCAAACATCTGGAATTGATTGGTAGTCTATATCTGCATCGTGACTGCGACTAGTGGCATTTGTCAGACTGACTGAATGGAAATGGAAATTCTCTGTGGTTGAGGTTTATTGGCAGCACTAATTTATCAGAAAAATAAAAAACTTTGTTTTTCCATGCAGAGATGCCAGATTTATTTTCTCCAAGTTTATAATTCAAGTCTGGCAACAAGCTAACTCTCACCATTAGACATAGAAAATTGAGAATAAAAAAAGGTAATTGGTAAATATGTAGGAAGCAGACACTGGTTTAAACCGAAGATAGACACAAAATGCTGGAGTAACTCAGCGGGACAGACTGCAACTCTGGAGAGAAGGAATGGGTGATGTTTCGGGTCAAGACCCTTCTTCACTGAGAGTCCAGGGAAAGGGAAACGAAAGATGATGTAGAGAGATATAGAACAAATGAATGAAAGATATGCAAAAAGAGATGATAAAGGAAACAGACCATGGTTAGATGTTTTCTAGGTGCGAACGAGAAGCTGGTGTGTCTTGGGTGGGGGAGAAATGGAGACAGAGATAGATAGATAGATAGAAACTTTATTTGCCACACGACCAGGGTTGGTGGTAATTGGGTTCGGTACATGATGGTACACTGCTTTAGCACATTAACACTAATAACAACACAGATCATAATAATAAAGCACATCACAAATCACAAATCTCACCAACAATACATAGTGCAAAAGAACAGACAAAAACCATAGACAAGACACTGTATACATCAAAGTCAAAAAGTTATTGGAGGGAATTAAGTGTTCTTATTGCTGAGGGGAAGAAACTGTTTTTAAAACGGGTGGATTTTGTAGCAAGTGACCTAAGGCGCCTCCCTGAAGGGAGAGACTGGAAAAGGTGGTTTGCTGGATGGGAGGGGTCCGAGATGATCTTTGTTGCCCGTTTTGAGGTACGTTGGAGGTAAATGGAATGGATTGAGGGGAGGGGAGAGTTGATGATCCTAGAGGCCTTGGAGACAATGCGCTGTATTCTGTGTAGTGAATGACTGTCAGTGTTTCCGTACCAGACTGTGATTGAGGAGGTGATGATGCTTTCAATGATGGATTGATAGAAGCGGACCAGGAGGTGTTTGTGGACTCTGAACTTCTTGAGCTGTCTGAGGAAGTATAGGCGTTGTTGTCCTTTCTTAATGATGTGGTCAGCATTGATGTGCCATTTTAGATTATTGCAGATATAGGTGCCCAGAAACTGTTGCAGTGACATCCTGATCAGCCACCACAATTTACCACACAGCAAATTCATGATGTTGCCCAAATTACAAGAGGATTAATCAAAAGCAAATGAAATAGAGAAAGAACCAGCAGAATAGGACTTTGTTCACTTCGGGGTGGTCGGGATATATCTCGGGTTTTACAGCATTTTACAAAAAACGAACTTATTTTTGCCTGGTTTTAATTTTGAATTTTACAAGGACTTTAGAAACTTTGTTGGCACGAGAAACGTGATGACTCCTTGTGTACTGACTAGGTAAAGTCTGCTGTGTGATTTTACCGGATTGAATGCAAAAACAAAGAATTTCACTGTACCTGGGTACATGCAACAATAAATTGTAATTAAATCATTGAATTGATCACCCCTAAGTCTACTGTCCAGCTTAAAAGGATAGTCACCCCAAATGCACTGGAGGTGAAACAAGACCTGCATGTTTGTAGGTTAATTACCCTCTGTAAATTGCCCCTAGTGTGTAGGGGAGTAGATGAGAAAGTGGGATAACATAGAACTAGTGTGAACTATGGTTGGCGTGGACTCAGTGGGCCTGTTTGCATGTTGCATCATTTAACTAAACTAAACCAGGGATATATTCCTTAACTTTAGGAAACCAAGAAATAATTTGCTCAAAGTTTTCAGGATATTAAGGTAGGCATGGGGGCCATCGTCATAAGATGATAAGTGATAGCAGAATTAGGCCATTCGACCCATCAAATCTGTTCCACCATTCAATCATGCCTGATGTATCTCTCCCTCCCAACCCCATTCTCCTGCCTTCTCCCCATAACTCCCGACACCCGTACACATCAAAAATCTATCTATCTCTGCTTTAAAAATATCCATTGACTTGGCCTCGACAGCCTTCTGTGGCAAGGAATTCCACATCCCTCAAGGTGGCAGATTTAGCCAATATGTACAAGGCCTTACAGAGTGTATGGTATAATTGGTCTCAGTGCCGATGCCTTTTCACATGTTACAGTGACACACCGCAACCGCATCATGCTCCCAACCTCTGCCAAAAGACAAACCCAAGGCTTACTTACCGCTGTTGTCTGCTTGCTGTGTTTTTTCAGAAGAGGACAGCTCTGGGAGGATGTGAAGAACGCTCTGATCTGATGACTGAACACTGGTGGACTGGAATTAGACAGAAAGGTAGTGTGAGAATCCACAGGAGGAAGTCAATATCATTCCTTAGCAATAACTCCTTCAGGCAATTTTAATTTTAAAAAGAGGACACAAGGAACTGCAGATGGTGGTTTACAAAAAATGACACAAAGTGCTGGAGTAACTCAATGGGTCAGGCAGCACCTCTGGAGATCACGGATAGGCAACGTTTCGCCAACCCTTCCCCTGAAGAAGGGACCCAACCCGAAGCGTCACCTACCCATGTTCTTTTTCATTTTACTAACTTATTTTTAATTATTAATTGACTTCACAATAGTAATTCATAGTCATGTGGTTTCAACGTGGGTTAAAAAAAACCCACAGTAAAGAGAAGTTAAAATGAACCCTGGTGTGTGAACAATTCTCATTGTAAACAAGGTGGAAATTTTCAATGTTTGGCTCAGATGTATTGTATAAACCTTGATTGGGCTTACTATAAATTCTTCTTTTTAGGTTGCACGTGAGGGACTAGGGTAACCTGTTTGCATACCAGCGCTGTGGGTTCCGAGGTGGTTGAATCAACATGGGACCCAGAGATAGTGCCACGTGGAGATGGATGGTGGATGAGGTGGATGGTGTGGATGTTCAATGAGGCGGATGGTGTAGGCAGTTTAAGTGATGGTGCTTGCCTTCTTCTATTTAGGCTTGGCTTCCTTGTGATCCCTAATTCCCTAACGGTTCCCAACGCATCCTGAAAGCTCCTTGTGCATGTGGAAAACCTTGTACGGAGAACATCGATGGTCTCTCTCCCAACGCCTTCAAATGCTTACTCTTAATGGGCAATCTCCAGAGATGCTGCCTGTCCCGCTTGTGTCGACCTTGCAATTCTTGAAGTTGTTTCAGATTCAGCGTTAAGTTGATGAGCAGCACAATATTTCTTTCCTTGCAAGTTAAATTAACTACTATTGTCAACATAATGTAGCAACATGGACTGAAATAAAGTGCTGCAAGATTAAGCCTGAACATTTTTGATAACTTTCCCCTTGTTACCCCCATCGAAGAAGGTACCAATGTGCCACGTAAGAGTTTAATAACTTACTGTAGTGTGTGAGGCAAAGAAGTCTTCATCTTTACTGTGAGGAGATAAAGGTGGATTCGGCAATTCATCGATCCACAGCTGAATTACACAATAAGTAAAAAAGAAAACTTTATTAATTATGTATTAAAAACAAATATGTCCCTTATTTGCGCAAGAAAGCTTTCTTCCCATTTTTCCAGTTTTGACAGGCTTACCCAGTTTATGAACCACTTTTCATAAATGTGTTCAGATTCATGTTAAAAGATAAGTGACCTGAAAAAACTATTCTAGCTGGAATGATCAACCTTGAACATTCCTTAAATACAATGTTTCATAAATAAAATTATAATTATCAAGTTTACCGCAGTTCCATGTTTTCTTGTTGCAGTAACTGCCAGTGATCGGAGTTTCTCTCGGTAAAGCAGGGCAGCACGGCTGTTATATTTTGCGTTGGTGTCATTGCTGTTGCAACCATGTTGACAGAAGAATGCAATCTGTTGAAAACAAAAAGCGGAAAAGTTGTCTTTATTTGTACAACCAGAAGCTACGGAAAGTAATAGGTACAAGCGATGGACTTTATTTCCCAGAGAACTTTGTGACTTTTGTGCAATCATTTCTGCAATTTGTAATGACACAATGCAGAACAGTTGCAAATAAAAGCTGTGTACTAAGAGTCATACAGCATGGAAACAGGCCCATTTGGCCCAGCTTGCACACACTGACCAACATGCCCCATCTACACAAGTCCCACCTGCCTGCTTTTGGCCCATATCCATCCAGACCAGTCCTTTCCATGAATCTGTCTAAATGTTTCTTAAACATTGTGATAGTACCTGCTTTAACTACCTCCTCTGGCAGCTTGTTCATATACCCACCACCTTCCGTGTAAAGAAGTTGCCCCTCAGGTTCCTATCAAATCTTTCTCCCCTCACCTTAAACTTAGCTTGTAAAAACACAAAGATATTAAGCTTTGAAATATTCAAAGCATACTCTGTTTAATACTGCATGGTGTTTGTAGGGTAACTAACAAGACTGGGATAGTTGTAAATAAAAAGATGCTTTTTTAAAGTGAACTAGGACACAATTCCTTTAATGCCCCAGTCCCACTTAGGTGATTTTTTAGGCGACTAGGCTGTCACCACATGGTTGCCGGGGTGTCGCCTATATCGTCGGGAGTAGTCTCCTCAGCCACCCAAAGAATCGAGGCATTTTTCTGGTTGCCGCTGGATTCTGAAATGTTCAAAACTTTTCGGCGACAGTTGGCTTGACGCCAATGAGCGTATCTCGACTTCTCCTGGCGTAGGTGCTGTCGTAGTTGCCGCCAGGATGACGTAGGTTGTCGCCGGAGCTGACTTCGATTTTTGTTGTTGTTAAAGCATGATTCTATTTTAAATTTTATGTTGAAGGGGGGGTCCAGTCGCCAGTTTCTTGGCGACCTGCTACGACTATGACAGTGTTTAAGAAGGAACTGCAGATGTTGGAAAATCGAAGGTACACAAAAATGCTGGAGAAACTCAGCGGGTGCAGCAGCATCTATGGAGCGAAGGAAATAGGCAATGTTTCGGGCCGAAACCCTTCTTCAGACTGATGGGGGGTGGGGAGAAGAAAGTAAAAAGGCGGAGGAGGAGCCCGAGGGCTGAGGGATGGGAGGAGACAGCCCGAGGGCTGAGGAAGGGGAGGAGACAGCAAGGGCTAGCAAAATTGGGAGAATTTAATGTTCATGCCCCCAGGATGTAGACTGCCCAAGCGGAATATGAGGTGCATTTTCTCCAATTTCCGGTGTTGCTCGCTCTGGCCATGGAGGAGACCCAGGACAGAGAGGTCGGATACGGAATGGGAGGGGGAGTTGAAGTGCTGAACCACCGGGAGGTCAGGTTGGTTATTGCAGACCGAGCGGAGGTGTTCGGCGAAACGATCGCCAAGCCTCCGCTTGGTCTCACTGATGTAGATCAGCTGACATCTAGAGCAGCGGATGCAATAGATGAGGTTGGAGGAGATGCAGGTGAACCTCTGTCGCACCTGGAACGACTGCTTGGGTCCTTGAATGGAGTCGAGGGGGGAGGTGAAGGGACAAGTGTTGCATCTCTTGCGGTTGCAAGGGAAAGCGCCCGGGGAGGGGGTGGTACGGGAGGGAAGGGAAGAATTGACAAGGGAGTTACGGAGGGAGCGGTCTTTGCGGAAGGCAGACATGGGGGGAGATGGGAAGATGTGGCGAGTGGTGGGGTCACGTTGGAGGTGGCGAAACTGACGGAGGATTACTTGTTGTATGTGACGGCTGGTGGGGTGAAAGGTGAGGACTAGGGGGACTCTGCCCTTGTTGCGAGTGGGGGGATGGGGAGAGAGAGCAGTGTTGCGGGGTATGGAAGAGACCCTGGTGCGAGCCTCATCTATGGTGGAGGGGAACCCCCGTTCCCTGAAGAATGAGGACATTTCGGATGACCTGGTGTGGAACGCCTCATCCTGGGAGCAGATGCATGAGCAGTGGTGTACGTTTAAGGATCTACTGTATAACCTTCAAGAAAAATGTATTCCTATGAAGAAAAAAAGGGGTAAGGGAAAGAACAGTCAGCCATGGCTCAGTAAAACTATAAAGGATAGTATTCGGCTGAAGGCAAGGGCATATAAGGTAGCCAGAGATAGTGGGAGGGTAGAGGATTGGGAAGCATTTAAAGGTCAGCAAAAAATAACTAAGAGATTAATTAAGACGGGGAAAATAGACTATGAAAGGAATTTAGCGAACAACATAAAAACTAATAGTAAGAGTTTTTATAGCTATATAAAAAGAAAAAGGGTGGCTAAGGTGAACGTTGGTCCATTGGAGGGTGAGACTGGAGAGTTGTTGGTGGGGAACATGGAAATGGCAAAGGCATTAAACGAGTATTTTGTATCAGTCTTCACCATAGAAGACACAAAAAATATTCCAACGCTGGATAAACAGGGGGCGGTAGGAATGGAGGAGCTAAATACTATTAAGATCACCAAGGAGGTGGTATTAGGGAAATTAATGAGACTGAAGGAGGATAAATCCCCTGGGCCTGATGGATTACATCCAAGGGTCTTGAGGGAGATAGCGGTGGGGATTGTGGATGCATTGGTGATAATTTTCCAAAACTCCCTGGAGGCAGGAACGGTCCCAGTGGATTGGAAAATGGCCAATGTAACACCTATATTTAAAAAAGGAAGTAAACAGAAGGCGGGTAACTATAGACCGGTTAGTCTAACATCGGTGGTGGGTAAAATGTTAGAGACAATTATTAAAGAAACACTAACGGGGCACTTGGATAAACATGACTTCATCGGACAGAACCAGCATGGTTTTGTGAAGGGGAAGTCCTGTTTAACGAATCTGCTCGAATTCTTTGAGGAAGTAACAACCCGGGTGGATAAAGGGGAACCGGTGGATGTGGTATACTTGGACTTCCAAAAGGCTTTTGACAAGGTGCCACATAAGAGACTATTGCTAAAAATAAAAAATTATGGGATTGGGGGTAATATATTAGCATGGATAGAGGATTGGCTAACAAATAGGAAGCAGAGAGTGGGGATAAATGGTTCATACTCGGGATGGCAACCGGTAACTAGCGGGGTTCCACAAGGGTCGGTGCTGGGACCCCAGTTGTTCACAATTTATATAAATGATTTGGAGGAGGGAACCAAGTGTAATATATCAAAATTTGCGGACGATACAAAAATGGGAGGAAAAGTAGGGGATGAGGAGGATAGGAAGAGTCTGCAAAAGGATATAGATAAGCTAGGTGAGTGGGCAACAACTTGGCAGATGAAATTTAATACTAATAAATGTGAAGTCATTCACTTTGGGAAAAAAAATGATAGGGCAAGTTATTTTCTAAATGAGGTGGAGCTGCGTTGTAATGCAACGCAAAGGGATCTAGGGGTAGTAGTACATGAATCACTAAAAGTTAGTATGCAGGTGCAGCAAGCAATCAGGAAGCCCAATGGAGTTTTGGCCTTTATTGCTAGGGGGATTGAGTATAAAAACACGGAGGTCTTGCTGCAGCTGTACACAGTATTAGTGAGACCACATTTGGAATACTGTGTACAGTTCTGGGGTCCATACTTAAGAAAGGATGTACTGGCCCTGGAGGCAGTGCAGCGAAGGTTTACAAGATTAATTCCTGCAATGAGGGGATTGACATATGAGGAAAGGTTAAGTAGGCTGGAACTCTACTCTTTGGAGTTTAGAAGAATGAGAGGCGATCTCATTGAAACATATAAGATCGTGAGGGGCCTTGATCGGGTGGATGCACCGAGGATGTTCCCAATGATCGGGGAAACTAGAACTAGGGGACATAGTTGTAGAATAAGAGGGGGCTCTTTTAAAACTGAGATGAGGAAGAACTTCTTCACCCAGAGGGTGGTTAATTTATGGAATTCACTGCCCCAGGGAGCAGTGGAAGCAGAAACATTAAATATATTTAAGTCTAAAATAGATGGTTTTTTAGCTGCCAAGGGGATAAGGGGCTACGGGGAGAGGGCAGGGATATGGACCTAGGTATGGTTAGTATAGTAAGACCTGAGTGATCTCCTGGACAAGTGTCGATCGCCTGGATTGGGGTCGGAGAGGAATTTCCCGGATTTTTTTCCCGAATTGGACCTGGGTTTTTATCCGGTTTTTTGCCTCCCCAGGAGATCACGCGGTTCTTGGGGTGGAGAGGGGTGATAGCGATATAAAGGGGAGGGTAGTGTCTTGTGTTCTGTGTCTTGTGTCTACTGTTTGTGGGTAAGGGTGTCTGTTTAGTGTTCAGCCATGAGCGAATGGCGGTGCGGGCTCGATGGGCCTGGTGGTCTACTCTCGCACCTACTTTCTATGTTTCTATGTTTCTATGACGGAGGAATTGGGAGTAGGGGATGGAATCCTTACAGGAAGCAGGGTGGGAAGAAGTGTAGTCCAGATAGCCATGGGAGTCAGTAGGTTTATAGTGGATGTCGGTAAAAAGTCTATCACCTGCGATGGAGATAGTGAGGTCAAGGAATGGTAGGGAAGTGTCGGAAATGGTCCAGGTGTATTTGAGTGCCGGATGGAAGTTGGTGGTGAAGCGGATGAAGTCAGTCAGTTGTGTGTGGGTGCAGGAGGTAGCAGCAAAGCAGTCGTCGATGTAGCGGAGGTAGAGGTCGGGGATGGGGCCCTGGTACGTATTGAACAAGGATTGTTCTACGTACCCGACAAAGAGGCAGGCGTAGCTGGGGCCCATGCGTGTGCCCATAGCTACGCCTTGTATTTGGAGGAAATGGGAGGAGTCAAACGAGAAACTATGACAGTCGCCGGCAGTCGCCTAAAAATAGCCTAAGTGGGACAGGCCCATTTTACTTTTCTTTTGGATGTCATGTTTTGATCATGGAGCAATAATAAATGCAAGAACCACTATTAGCATTCCAAATTATCATTCCAGTTTCAGAGGTATATTATAAATGGGCAATACAACTTTCTAAAAACACAAAGAACCCTGTAAAACAATCATTTAGTTTGTTATTTGTTGTGTTGCTTGATGTGATCACTGTTTGATTATAAAATATGTAAGATCCCTGGCATCACTACTGGCTTCAGAGCAGTTCAGAACCTGATGGTGATCTAATTCCAGAGGTTTGCCATATGTCAGTCAAGAGATTGTGGACTCAAACGGAATGGGCAGCCAGTAGGTACAGAGAGATAAACAGAATTCCTATTTCAGATCAATGACCTTTCAATATTGACCTGAAACATTAATTGTTTTTATCTCCGCAGCTGCTGCCTGACATACTAAATGTTTCCTATGTTCTGGTTTTACTTCATATTTTCACCATCTGCTGTTTTTTTGCTTTTTGATTACTTCTTATACTTTTTCACTCCTTAAATACTTGCATCCTCTCACTACAAAGCGTTACAAATATGCAATGAGCCTTGCAGTTACAAGTTTTACTTTTAACTCCTTGTTAATACAAAGCTCTAAATGTACAGGAGAGATATGATCATAAAACAGCCACCGATTGCAAACAAGGTTTTGGAATAATTGGTAGAAATTTCTACTCACAGCATTTGCATTTCCTCCAATTTGCATGCATCTCAGTTGAAACCAGGACCAATTAGAATCCAATTCTGTGGACCTGTGAGAACAGAAATAAAAATATATAAAAGGAAAATATTCAAAGCTGCAACATGACCTCCTAACTTTTATACTCAATGTCCAGACTGATGAAGACATTCTGTACGCTTTCTTTACCACTCTATCTACTTATGTTGCCACATTTCAGGGAGTTTCGGCTTGAATCCCAAGATCCCTCTGCACATCAATGTTGTTAAGGTCTTGCCATTAATTGCATACTTTCCTCTTACATTTATCCTCCCAAAGCGCAACAGGTCACACTTGCCCAGGTTAAAGTTCATTTCTCCACCTATTTGACATTTCTTCAACTATCTACCTGTAACTGACCCATATCCTCCTGCAGTCACTGTCTTCAACTCCACAAATGTTTGTGTTCATCTGCAAACTTACTAACCAACCCATCTACATTTTCATCCAAATCATTGATATACATCACAAACAACAGAAGTCCCAACACTGATTCCTGTGGAACTCCACTGGTCACAACCTAGACCAGAAAAACACCCGTCCTCCAGTACCTTCAGTCTCCTATGAATAAGCCAGCTCTGAATCCATACGACCAAGCCACGTTGAATTCTATGCATCTTCTGGATTGGTTTACCTTGAGGGACTTTATCGTTTGCCTTACTAACATTCATTTGGACAAGATCCATTGCCCCACCTTCATCAACCACCGTTGTCACCTCCTCAGAAAACTCAGCCAAGTTGGTAAGACATGACATGCAGTGGACAAATCAATGCTGACTGTCCCTAATTAGCCCATTCTCTTCCAAATGTGAGTAAATCCTATCCCCAAGAATCCTCTCCAAATACCTTCCCTACCATTGATGTGAGGCTCACCAGCCTTTCAACTCCTGGATTACCTCTGCATTAGGTTGCATGAATAAGAACAGAAAAGTTGCTGAATTTCAATTTCAAAGATACATTGAGTTTCTAATAGCTTTGTGTATGAAAGAAATGTAATCAATAACAGATATACATTTTTTTTTCCAGGATTTATTTTTGCCCAATATTTAAATATAAAGCATGAATAATTGTATAGTGAAACAGGCAAGTTCCCCAGGAGGTACATACATTTCCATATAGCCAGCATGATTTTCATCCTCATAGCTACTGTACCTGATAAAACTCAAATGAACACCAAGTGATCGATGTGTCCCAGAACAGTCAATGCAGAGAAAGACTCCATAGGTAATACTCGCCCAGCTAGGGTTCTTAGCTGAACAGTCAAAGCAAACCTGAAAAATTGAATTGAAATATATTATCCACTGCTCATTAGGTTAGCTTGTCACTTAATCAGCTGCTGTAATATTTTAACAAAGCCGCAGCCTGATGTTCTCATGGGAAGTAAGAACCAGCTCGGCTTTCTCATTCTGCTAGACAGGAGGACATTGCCTACACTGCTGCTAGCTGTTTTTTTCACATTGGTTGCTCCCATCTACAGAGTCACAGAAAGAGGTAATTTGGCCCATGACGTTTATACCAGCTCTACATTAGGACAATCCAACTTGCCCCGTTTACCTTCTATTCCCCCTTAACGCTATATATATTTTTTCCTTTCAGATACTTAGACATTTGAATGCTACTAGTGAATTTGCCTCCATTACTAACCCTAGACTATAACCACTCACTGGGCGCAAAAAGATTTGACGTCAATTTGGTTATTTTTGGCAGTCGTCTTCATTCCGTAGCCCCTGCGGGTGGCACAGTGACACAGCGGTAGAGTTGCTGCCTCACAGCGCTAGACACCCAGGTTCGATTCCAACTATGGGTGCTGTCTGTGAGGAGTTTGTACGTTCACCCTGTGACCATGCGGTTTTTCTCTGGGTGCTCCAGTTTCCTCCCACACCTCCAAAGATGTGCAGATTTTTAAGATTAAATGGGTATTGTACACTGCCCCTAGCGTGTAGGTTGTGAAAGTGCGATAACATAGAACAAGTGTATGGAGGATCGATGGTCGGCATGGACTCGGTGGGCCATCTGATTGAAACAATTTTAATATTGACTGCTTGAAATGTTCTACAATTGTGAACATATTATGTATTTGATGAAGTGACTAGTATAGCTTGTGTCTGTAACGTCTATGGTGCCAAATGTATTGTCATTTTATTAATAGATCTTTCAATAAGCACCATGGTAGTCAAGTATCTTTTCATCTTTAAATCCCCTTGATCTTGGCAAGTTCTGTAACTTCCTCCTGTCCTAGCCACCCCTCCTGTTCTTTCCACCCCTCCTGATCTCCCCAAAAATCCCTGTTATCCAAAAATGGTTTCATAAGCATCAAACCACCATTATATTTCATTCCTTCACCCATCAACATCAAAATACTTGTATGTTTTGTTTTGCCCTTAACGCTTTTCACTTATTTGTCTCTACCTTCCAAAAACCCTTCTTTGCAAGCATTCATTCACAAAGCTGTTACTTGAAGTTCACTTTGCCCACATCCTTGGCAGGTTTTGTGGAGCAGCAGTGAAGACGAACACAGAAAGTCAAGGATTCATTTGCAGAGGAGGTACAGAGGCCCATGTCTTGGAGCATGGATTGTTTTCAATAATCCATGCATTATTTCAAATCTTGCAGTAGAATGTTTCCAGGTGCCAAGTTGCATCATTAAACAGGAATCCAATGTAATGACTGATTTGGCTGCTTACATTTCCGTGCCGACGTGTCCACAAGCTGAAAGACCAAAGGTCGACCGCTGGCTTGATAACAATTGTTGTGCCTTTGTAAGCATCAGGGAAGACTGCCTAGATATCGCCATCCATTTCAGGCAAGGATTCTAGCTAAAAAAAAGACACAAAGTGCTGGAGTAACTCAGCAGGTCAGGCAGCATCCCTGGAGAACATGGATAGGTGACGTTTCGTGTTGGGACCCTTCTTCAGATTGAAACGTCACCGTTCCATGTTCTCCAGGGATGCTGCCTGATCGGATGAGTCCTCCAGCACATTTTGTCTTTTTTGAAAGCTAGTATCTACAGTTCCTTGTGTCTGCTAAAATTGGTGACAGTACTAAGCACAGACCAACTCTTGCATAAATAAATGTGCTATGGTCAAATCAATGATTTCAGTTGTGCTGGAACTGGTATACATTGAGTGTCCTCCCTAAGGAGTCTGTAATTCCTTCCTGGTTTTCAGCCTGCACCCCCAAAACATCATACAACGACATTACATGATGCTCTTTCAAAATTGTAATAATTATCCTGTGTTCACTACACTGGTAGTTATTTGGAAACAAGTAATAATAGGCAATAGACAATAGGTGCAGGAGTAGGCCATTCGGCCCTTCGAGCCAGCACCGCCATTCATTGTGATCATGACTGATCATCCACAATTAGTACCCCTTTCCTGCCTTCTCCCCATACCCCTTGACAGTGCTATACACCTGACTTCTGAACCTGCTGCTTGAAACCTGAAACAACAAAGTCTGCTGTTTTTTCTGTTCCTGCTTAACAACTTAAAATGGTCAGTTTTGTGGAACGAAAATAATATCTGAAAGACATCTATGCTATCTGGGACTCATTTTAACTCAAAATCTCAGTTACCTCTAATGCTTAGGTTTATTATTATCACGTGTACCGTGTAACGTGTATAGTTTTGTTTTGCATGCTTTCCAATCAGATTGTTCCTTCTTCTTCTGGCACCCATCTGGTAAAAGGTTCAGAAGCTTGAATGCGCACACCACCAGACTCAGGAACAGCTTCTTCCCCTCTGTTATCAGGCTTTTAAACCATCCTTCCATAAACTGCGGTACTGGTCCGATTCACCTCTAATCCCATCAAGGACGTTGGATTGGGCTTTGTCTCTGGAACTGATGCGCTACAATGCTGAGAACTATATTCTGCAATCTGCCTCTTTGCTCTTTCTATGGTACTAGACTTTGAACTTTTGAACTATGCAATTTGTTGAATTTGTTCTGTTGGATAGCATACAAATCAAAGCTTTTCACAGTTCCTCAGTACACGTGACAATAATAAATGTAACCCTAAAACCTGCTATACATAAATACAGTCAAGCCAGACTCAGGTACAGTAGATAAAGCAAAGGAAAAAATACCAAGTGCAGTATATATTGTTCTCAGCATAAAATGTCATAAAATGACCAACAAATGTGCAGCAATGAACAGATAGTTATACCATACTGCACATAGATCCAATCAGTTCAAAGTCGAGTACAATGAGAGTAAAGATGATCAAAACCTTCAACGCAGTGTCCAGTGGAGTGATTCACCTATCTCCATGTACTTAACCATACACTGTAATCATGTAGTCTTTTGTTTCACTGGATAGCACACAACAAAAAGCTTTTCACTGTACCTCGCCACACGTGACAATAATAAAATAACTTATCTGCGCAGATTAGTCAAGAGGCTGGTATTACCACGATGCTCCTGCCCTTAGCCCCAGAGTTGATTGCTCTCTGCCAGGCATAAGTGGTGCTCTGGCACCACTTCCCTAGTCGTCAGTGTTATCACAGACCACATCCTGCAGCATGAGACAGGTCTCAGGCACACACAATTCATGACTGATCCTTAATTTCCAGTGTTGGAAGATACCGCCGAGCCCATAAGAATTCGAGCTTTAGTCAAGGAAACCTTTCTGGTCACATATGCTCAAACTTTGCAAACAATTTGGATGTTGAGAGCAATGTTGTGATGTTCTGACCTCAGCATCAGAGTACAAAAAAAACACCAAAAAACTGGCTGAAGATTTGACTACCAGTTTATCCAGCTGTTGCTTCAATAGTAACCAGGAATGGTGTGCAGAGAATTGCAGGAGCTACTGAACTGTGCACACTGTGAAATGCAGTCCATGAGCTACAATGCAAATCCTTCCCTCAACTTGCATATCAAAGAGAGATTAAAGTACATTTTGCGTGAACATAAAGGAATTTAATTTAACAGATGCTGGTTTACAAGATATAATGTGCTACAGGAACTCTGCAGGTCAAGCAGCATCTCTGGAGAACATGGATAGGTGATTCTTTGGATCGGTACCCTTCTTCGGACATTTAAAGTGTTTAAGACATTCAGAGGCATTTAATTCCTCATGTGGTTTTTTTTTATTTTTGGAGAATTCATAGAATCATTAGATCGTACAGCATGAAAATGGATCCTTTTGGCCCTTCACATCCATGCTGACTATGGTGTCTATCTACATTAATCCCATTAGCATGGCTCCAACCTGCATCGCTCTATGCCTTTCTTTTTATAAGTACCTGTCCAAACGTGTTATAAATGTGGTGATTCTATCTGCTTCTACCACCTCTGCTGGTGCCTCATTCCAGATATTCACCACCTTCTGTGAGGAAAAAACACTTCCTCAGATCTCCTTTAAATTTCTCCCTTCATATCATTAATCCGCTCCCTTTAGTTCAAGACTCCTCTGCCCAGAGAAAAGGATTCTGACTATCTATCCTAACTATGCCCCTAATATATTTATTCAAAGCCTCTGTACTCCCCCCACCTCCCATGTTCCCGTTTTTTAATTAATAGTTCCACAATAGTACATGGAGCTATGGAATGCCTGCTTAGAATGTTTATCTGGTGTTATAAACAACTCTAACAGTTAAAGATGTCGGCATCAATAGGCGGTTGGAATTTGACCACTGTAGACTTGTTACTTGGATCCTGGCAGATGTTTTTTCCAAACTTTATTACTCTAATCCCACAGATAATGATAAAAGGTGGCCTGAGTATAAGGTGGTGATTTTGGATATATAGACACCATTTAACTTGTAACTTTTAAAAGTTTAATCTTGAGTAGGACCAACAAGATGAATAATTTAGATTTCCATATTACCAAGAATTAATTGAAATTGGTTGTCAGTGATTTTAATCCAGCTTATATTTCCTTTGCTCTTTTTAAGATGATTAAATATTTTCCTGATTTGATGAGTTGGCACCCTGATTGGAGCTTACATTTAAAAAAAACAGTTCCATAACAGTGTCTATTCTTAGCATTGGTCCAACTCTCGCTTCTCAAAATGTATGTAACAAGATTGGATCTGATTTAATTTATTGAGGCAATCTAATGGAGATTGAATCAGTAAATTAATGTTCAGTGTCACGAGTCAGCTGTTTTGATAAAATGGGATAACTAACAGTGGTGCTTTCTGCCCACTATGTATGTTGTCAATCCATTTTCACACTTACATATTTATATTGCATTGACTTAAAAACTGATAATATAAATTATCTCTGTTCAGCATGTATAAATATCTTTTTTTTTGTGTATATGCATTTAATGTCAACTAGATATGTATAATTTTTGATATTTTACGTTGTACTTGCCCAGAGAAGGGGTAAATGATGAAAATCTGCATCCCACACATTATTCTAAAGATCGGTTACAAAGAAACATCACTGGACACGAGTAGGAGACTCAGCGATTCAGAACAAACATCCCAAATCATTGTTCTGGATGATTGTAAACCATCCCGAACAATTCCTTTGTTCGGGATGGTTTAATTGATGGCTTTGGAATTATGATAAATATATCAATGGTGGACCTGTTTCCATCTCGGATCTTACACATGCGTGGGTTTTCTCAGAGATCTTCGGTTTCCTCCCACATTCTAAAGACGTACAGGTTTGTAGGTTAATAGGCTTGGTAAATGTAAAAAAAATTGTGCCTAGTGGGTGTAGGATAGTGTTAATGTGTGTGAATCGTGAGTTGGCGCGGACCCGGTGGGCCGAAGGGCCTGTTTCCGTGCTGTATCTCTACACATGATTGTGGGCCGCCACTTTGCACAGAACTGAGTTAGTTCACCTAACCATTGCAGCCTTATTAAATGGCACAATGGGTTTCAACCTTCTGACTGTGCTTTCTGCCGAACAAGTTATAGTAGAATCATGTTTGTATTTCTAAATGATTATCATTAGACATACTATTTATACGTAACTGACTCATCGATCATCACCCAGTTGGGAAAAAATAGCTGAAGATTATATTTGTGCTTTGAAAGAACCATGAGCGGTGCAAATTAAACGGTGCCCAGGTCAGTATCATTTGAAGACATCTCAAAGCAGCAGTGACAGACGATTTGCCCAGACAAGCATGGCACATGTTACAAAGAAACAAAGAGAAATGGACCAGGGAAAATAACGTTACAGTGAGATTCAAACGCCTGCCATAACCTGTTGGCATAGTACGTTTTACATGACACGGTACAAAACATGGTGCCGAATGTTATTTTTGGAACTAACATGATAGCTCCTCAAATTAGAGATTAGAAGCAGTGGAAAACTGTATCCAGTTTTTGCTGCATCATAATTCTTGTTAAAATAGAACATTGCAACACAGGGAGGATATTCAGACCATTGTGCCTGTGCTATCTCTGTGGAAGAGCCATCCACTTAGTTTTTAAGAAGGAACTGCAGATGCTGGAAAATCTGCAGTTCCTTCTTAAACACTTTGTCTACTCCACTGCGAAATCTCCTCAAGGTATGCCCACTTTGAAGAAGTTCTCCTCCTCCCTCCGAAGACCATCAGTCTGAAGAAGGGTTTCGGCCCGAAACGTTGCCTATTTCCTTCACTCCATAGATGCTGCTGCACCCGCTGAGTTTCTCCAGCACTTTTGTCTACCATCCACTTAGTTTGATTGTTTTTCCTCCAGTACTTTTAACATCTTCTTCAAATATTTTTTCCCAATCTTATCAAAAGCTAGCGGCTTTCATTAATATCTTAATAATGGCATTCTAGCAACTTTGCATTATTAAAAGACCCAACGCCATTCATTATTCGTTTCATATATTTTCATTTGTTCATCTTTCTTGAGATGAAGGAGACCTGTAGACCGAAGGTTCCCAACCTGGGGCAAATTTCCATAGGGGTAAATTTCCCAGGGAGTAAATTTCGCCTACCCAGGGGGTCATTTGTTGATTCTGGACTTGTACATATTTTTACTCAATGACTGACTGTGTTTGGTTCTGGTATACTGGTATCTGTTCATCATTAGTTGTTCATAAATAAGTGAAATCACATTGTTATGTGCTATTAAAGTTGCCAGGGGTAAACGGGATGAAAAAGGTTGGGAACCCCTGCATTAGACCCTTGGACTTCAATGGTTTTTATTGTCACAGGTACCTCGATACAGTGTGATTCTTTGTGTTGCACACAATTCATCAAAATCTTCTTTGTGTTGTACTCTGATGCTTTTTACATTCTAGAACAGGAAGGCCATTTTTCTTGTTCAATGATGTAGCACAGTATCAATGTTCTCTTTCAAGCCACAAATCATCTTTCAAATCCGATGTTCTCCAGTGATAAGAAAGGGCATTAAAGCCTAAATAGCTCTGTTTTGAACTGACCTCCTGAGGCCACGATCAAAGACATTTGTACTGTATTCTGTTCCATTAATTTCCACTGGCTTAAGTTCAAGAATGCTGCGCATTCTTCTAATTTAGGGGAAATGCCAATTAAACAACCAAGAAGCAATTTACGTGAAATTCTAATCCATCCTTCAACCAAATAAACAATTTCCTAGCTAGCACAATGTAAACAATGCACCATCTATTACAATGCACAAGTATTATTTTTGACAAATTTCACACCGTTCGCTCTTCAGTTTCCATATGGGACGGATCATCGTAAAAAAAAACATGACTCTAAGATCATCGTTAAATATGTAATTAAATTAAAAGTACTGCATTTGTAAGCAAACATTTGCAATGCATTTGACAGCAAATAATAATCAGAAGACTAAGCTATGTCTAGGGTCGGTGAACCGACGCACAGCAGGGAACATGTGTTGACGTCGCTAAATCTGCATGAACTTGAGTTTACTTTTAAAATAAAGCAGGCGTTTGGATCTAAATACAGACTTTGTGTTGGCTGGAATAATGCCCAGGGTTTGCCACGATTCAGGGCAATGGTGAACCCTCACAATTCACTGGGTAAGAGGGCAGTGAGTGCGGGGGAGAGAGGGCATACAGTCTCCTCATCTCACCCCCACCGATTGGGGTACAAAGTCAGCCCGGGGCCATCGACGATCACATTCCGGCCCCCAGACCCTCATCCCCGGCCCACAGCCTGGCCTGCCCGGCCCCCAGACCCTCATCCCCGGCCCCCAGACCCACTCGCCCCGGCCCCCAGACCCACTCGCCCCGGCCCCCAGACCACGAACCCCCGGCCCCCAGACCCACTCGCCCCGGCCCCCAGACCACGAACCCCCGGCCCACGGACCACGAACCCCCGGCCCCCAGACCCACTCGCCCCGGCCCCCAGACCACGAACCCCCGGCCCCCAGACCACGAACCCCCGGCCCCCAGACCACGAACCCCCGGCCCACGGACCACGAACCCCCGGCCTCCGACCTGTCCGGCCCCAGGCCATCGACCGACGGATCCCCGGCCCTCCCTGGATCGCGGAATGCCGAGCCCCGGTCATGCCCGGCCCGCGGGTCCCCGTCCCCGTCCCCGTCCCCGTCCCCAGCCCCGGTCTGTCCTGTCCTGTCCTGTCCTGTCCTGTCCGGTCCGGTCCGGCAGCCCAGGATCCCGATGCCCGGCCGGCGGCCGCTCTAGGCCCAGGCCCAGGCCCGGCTGTGCGACGTGTCACTCCAGGCCGCCCCCACCGCCACCGCCGGGGCAGCAGCAGCAGCAGCCCGGCCCCCGGCCTCTCCCCCCTCACCCTCACCCTCACCATCACCCCGCCCGCCCGCCATCGCCTCTCCCCCCACCCACCTTGTTGCTGGGCACCGAGCGCAGCCGCTTGAAGATGGAGCTGATGTCCTGCCTGCTCGGGGCCGACATCTTGCTGCGGAGCGGCGCCGCCACGGCAACGTCACACTTCCGGCGCCGCGCGGGCGGGCGGGAGGGAGCGAGGCCTCGCACTGGCACTGGCACTGGCATTGGTACTGGACCCAGCACTGGCATTGGTACTGGACCCGGCACTGGCACTGGCACTGGACCCGGCACTGGCACTGGCACTGGCACTGGACCCGGCACTGGCACTGGCACTGGACCCGGCACTGGCAATGGTACTGGACCCAGCACTGGCATTGGTACTGGACCCAGCACTGGCTTTCGTACTGGACCCAGCACTGGCATTCGTACTGGACCCAGCACTGGCATTCGTACTGGACCCAGCACTGGCATTCGTACTGGACCCAGCACTGGCATTGGTGCTGGCCCCAGCACTGGCACTGTCTCTGGCACTGGCACTGGACCCAGCACTTGTACTGGCCCCGGCACTGGCACTGGCCCCGGCACTGGCACTGGCCCCAGCACTGGCACTTGCCCTGGCACTGGACCCTGCATTGGCAATTGCCCTGGCACTAGCCCTGGCACTGGAACTGGCACTGGCCCCAGCATTAGCACTTGCCCCGACACTGGCCCTTGCACTGGACCAAGCACTGGCACTGGACCCAGCACTGGCACTTTCCCCCAGCACTGGCACTAGCCCTGGCACTGGCCCCAGCACTGGCACAGCCCACAGATACAGGTACTGTGGGCAGTGACACCATCAACACTAACTAACTAGCAGGAGGGAGGGAGGGACCGGCACTGGGACTGGACCAGAGACAACCAACAAATACAGGTACTGTGGGCAGAAACACCACCATCAACACTAATTACCACAGGAGGGTGGGGGGGCCGTGAACCAGTACTGGCACAGGGTCAGGTACAACCCACAGGTACTGAGATACTACCACAGGAGGGTAGGGAGGCCGTGACCCAGACTTTCACAGAGGCACCACCATCAACACTAACTACCCCAGGAGGGAGGCCCTGAACCAGGGCAGGACAGGCACTTAGACCGGTACAGAGACAGACAAACTCACAGGTACAGAGATACCAACACTAACAAAGGTGAGGAGGGAGGTCCTGAACAGAGACAGGTACTGTGGACAGGCACAACACCACCAACATCAACATCAACACTAACTACCACAGAAGGGCCCTGAACCAGACTGGCGCACACACTGGCACAGTCCATTCAGTGCATATCCATGTACCTATCCATAAAAGCCTCTTAAACAATGCTAGTCAAGAGTCAAGAGTGTTATATTGTCATATGTCCCAGAGAGAACAATGAAATTCTTACTTGCGGCAGCACAACAGAATATGTAATCATGATAAATAATATAACAAAAACTCAGAAAAAAAGAACAAACAATAACAGTGGAAAAAATAAATGAATAATAATAGTCTGTTGTAGTTAGACTGTATCTGCCTCCACCATCACCCCTGGCAGCACTTTCCATCTAGTATCTTTGCTTTCCAGGCACCCACCACCCTGTATATTAAAAAAGTTACCCACACATCTCCTTGAAATTATGTTTAAGAAAGAACTGCAGATGTTGGAACAATCGAAGGTAGACAAAAAATGCTGGAGAAACTCAGTGGGTGAGGCAGCATCTATGGAGAGAAGGAATAGGCGACGTTCCGGGTCGAGACCCTTCTTCAGACCTTTAAATTATGCCCCTCTCACCTCAAAGCTATGTATCAGGCACTAGTTGTATCGGAGTTTGAACCACACACAGAGGGCCAGCAGCGGTATGTAGGATAATTGAACCACAGAGAATTGTGCATTAAATGCCACGGAGCACGAATCAAACACAACAAGGTGAACAGAAACATTGTTGAACATGTGCAGAGAACACTGATCTACAGTGAGACGCTATTGAATGATATTCAAAATAAATAAGATGACATTTAATCTCTGAGTGAAACAGGTTAGAAAGCATTAACAGAAACAGACAGAGACATTGAGTATCATAGAAACAAGCACATGGATATCCCATTGGGTCCTTAGTACTGATGCAGCTCTTCAAAGGAAATGTCTAATTAATTATTTCCTCTGCCATTTCCCCAGAGAATTGTAATGTTTACACTTTAGAATTTTTATTCATTTTTAGAAAATGTTATTTAACCCGATCCTGGTGCCCTTTTACAACAATTAAAGTTTGAATGAGACATTGAGAGAGATAGGTACCAAATATAATCATTGAATAAGGCTTAGAGCATCATTTAAAGGTAATAGATAATAAAGGTAATTGATAAAGATAATAAAGGTAATAATAAGTCTGAAGAAGGGTCTCGACCCGAAACGTTGCCTATTTTCTTCGCGCCATAGATGCTGCCTCACCCGTTGAGTTTCTCCAGCATTTTTGTCTACCTTCGATTTTTCAGCATCTGCAGTTCCTTCTTAAACATAAAGGTAATTGATGTGTCGGTGTCAGAAATAGACAATAATAGGATTAAGAATAGTAGTCATTATTCAATGCTCATGAATAATGGTAAAATAAAAAGGGTACTAAGCTGTAACTTCTCCGTGGATTGTCACCTTGTCGTGGTGGAGAAGCTTGTGTGGTCTTAGGATCCTGAGAGCGATGCCGTCTGGAGCTATGCTCCTGGTATGGCCACCCATGGCAGTAAGGTCAAGGGGGAGGACTCTGACAAAAAGCAATCCAACCAGGACCTCAACGGTGGAACAGGCGGAGGATGATGGCTGACCTTAGTGGAGCGTCACAACGGCTGGGAAGGCGGATGAAGGCTGCAGCAGAAAAGGGTCTCAGGTCGTCTTGGATCTCCATGCCACTGGATCCTGACCCAGATCTGTCAAGGACCGTGGGGTGGCTGTCTGTGCACCAGTCTCCCCACGTTAAACAAAGTCACACACTGGCATCCTCCAAACCTGGAGACACCCATGGTCAGCCATGACCGAAGGGGGCCTAAGAAGACTAAGCTGTAAGTAATACAAATTGATTAGAAAGGGAGCGAGTAGAGTGCACTAAGGGATTAGAAAGGGAGAGAGTAGAGTGCACTAAGAATAATTGATTCTGATTGAGCTATTGAAAGTAATATTGGAATTGAGATATGGAATGAAGGAGACACAGAAGTAATATGTTCAATAATCTAGCACTCATCTCAATCCTTAACTCACATTGTTGAGTTGAAATGAGCCCCAACCATTGAGAGTTTTTAGGCTTCATGTTTGTTTCTGAACTGAGCTGCCATCGTAATTGTTTGGCAGATGAGAATGGGAGTTTGGGCAATAGAAACTATTGCTAAACTACCACAGGAGCAGTCCACTGAGGTCACCGGAGTGGGTGCCTCCATACAGATGGGCTAACACCGACCCAGAGAATACTGAAGGAACCTTGCTGTGACTGAGTTGTGGCATCTTCAGAAGTGAGGTTTCATGATGATATTGGTCTGGTTAGAAGTGGTTTAATATTTTTGTGACATTTTGAATCGTGACACTGGATACGTTCATCTGTGAAGTGAACACATTGGCCGGTGTTAGATGAGGTACAGTTCAGAAGAATTGGGTTAGAGGGGGGATGGAGATTTGGAAAGCACCAAATGTAGATCAACTGTGTCCCTCAGAGTTGGGAAATAGTGTACCTCCGAGGGTTAATGCTTGAAGCTGTGGAATAGTACTTTGTGAAATAATGACTGGCCACTGCTATAGTAATTTGTAAAGTTTGAGGCATGATTCTAACATCAGGAGCCTGGGATCTCTTGCCGAGATCGCCAGTGGTGGAGCTCCATCCAGCGCGGCCTGTTGGCTTCGGAAGCCGCGGTCTCCGGTAAGGAAGCGGCCGTTCCAGGTGTCCCAAGCCGCTGAGAGGATTCTCCCGACGCCGGAGCACCATCATCTGGCGAGAACGGCCTGGAACATCGGGCCTCCGTAAAGGCGACTGCGGAGGCCTCAATAGGCCCGACTATGGGTGGACATGGGAATGGGGACTGGACTTTGTGCCTTCCCTCATAATGGGAACCATTGTGGGGGGATGTTTTTTATGTTTAAATTTCTTTATTACTGTTGTGTTGTATTCTTTTTTTATGTGCTGCAATGGCAATACGCATTTCACTACACCAATTGGTGTATGTGACTAATAAAGAACCTTTGACCCTTTGAACCTAAAGATGTATAATGCGCACTGTGGAGAAGTGGGTAGTTGAGGCCAGTTCATTGGCTATATTTAAGAGGGAATTAGATGTGGCCCTTGTGGCTAAAGGGATCAGGGGGTATGGAGAGAAGGCAGGTACGGGATACTGAGTTGGATGATCAGCCATGATCGTATTGAATGGCGGTGCAGGCTCGAAGGGCCGAATGGCCTACTCCTGCACCTAATTTCTATGTATCTATGTATCTGTGATTTGGGGTGTATTTTAAGCGTTTTTATGTAGGTCACTAACTGGTTTGGCTTTAACTTGTGATGAAGGTGAACTGTTGGAGTTCTTACAGGGGGAGGTTTCTTTGGGAATTTCTGTATTTTCTTTGTATTAGTTATTCTCAAAAATGGCCGATGAGATAGAGATGACACAGTAGAAAGCGTAAACAGTTAAACTCAATTGGTCTGTGAGATCCAAGCCACTGCAGATGCTGGAATCTTGAACGAAACACAAAGTGCTGGAGGAACTCAGAGGAGGGAATGGACGGGTGAGGTTTCAGGTCAGGACAAAGTTTCAGCCCAAAGAAGGGCCCTGATCTGAAACGTCACCTGTCCATTCCCTCCCTCCGCAGATGCTGCCAGATCTGTTGAGTTCCTGCCAAGTTCAGGTCAACAAGCTCATTTATTTCCAGCTGCCAGAAGATCTTGAGTGTCCAATGCCAGGGTAGAGAGTGAAGAAACTCGTTCTTGGCATGTTCCCGATGTTTCGGGGAAAGTCCAGAACCAGGGGCCACACAGTTTAAGAATAAGGGGTAAGCCATTTAGAACGGAGATGAGGAAACACTTTTCCACACAGAGAGTGGTGAGTCTGTGGAATTCTCTGCCTCAGAGGGCGATGGAGGCCGGTTCTCTGGATACTTTCAAGAGAGAGCTAGATAGGGCTCTTAAAGATAGCGGAGTCAGGGGATATGGGGAGAAGGCAGGAACGGGGTACTGATTGTGGATGATCAGCCATGATCACATTGAATGGCAGTGCTGGCTCGAAGGGCCGAATGGCCTACTCCTGCACCTATTGTCTATAATGTATATATTGTTATAATCCATGGGTTAAAATATATTACTTTATCATTCCATTCATTTATGCAGGATGAGGTTTTTGTCCTTTTATTTTGTATGTAATCGTTAGTTGGTTTATGCAATGAATTTATCAGGATTGTTCAAAGAGAGTTTCACCATGGGAATTGCTTCAATAAAACAACATTGCAACATGATATAGTGATCAACTCCATTAATGCAGGAGGCTGAGGGGTGATTTTATTGAGGTGTATGAAATCATGAGGGGAATAGATAAGGTGAATGCACAGTCTTTTATCCAGAAACAAAAACAAGTGGAAATGGGTTTAAGGTTCGAGGGACAAGAATTAATGTGAACCTGAGGGGTGACTTTATCACTTGGAGGGTGGTGGGTATATGGAACGAGCTGCCAGAGGAGGTAGTTGAGGCAGATATATAATGGCACTTAAAAGACACTTGGACAGGTACATGGATAGGAAAGGTTTAGAAGGAATGTGTAGGAAGGAACTGGTTTACACTGAAGATGGACACAAAATGCTCGAGTGACTCTTGAGGAAGGGTCTCGACCCGAAACGTCACCCATTCCTTCTCTCCAGAGATGCTGCCTGTCCCGCTGAGTTACTCCAGCATTTTGTGTATATCTAAGGTTTAGAAGGTTATGGACCCATGGGACTAATTTAGATGGGGTTAGTATGGGTTGGTATGGGCCGAAGGGCCTGCTTCCGTGCCGTACGACTACATTGCAGGTGCAGATCAGTCAGTATTAGTCCCAGTGCCAGGTCCAGTGCAGTAAAACATAACATGGACCCAGACTGTGTGCCAAAGACTAATGGAGAGACTGTGCGTTCAAACCGTAATGGCTCCCCAATGGCCAAAGAGCCACCGGTGTTATTGGTGAAATCACCTATTAGACCACCCATGAAATCTCCTACTAAGCCTGTTGAACCACCACCAGATTTGAGGTCACCCACCCCTCCAGCAGAGGGTCTGCACCGTACGCTGCAACCTCCGTTTGTCGGCCTAACCCTAAATACAACGACTGTATTAAATACTGATTACAGGCTTCCATTATTTAGGCCACATTGTACTCCTCCTTATTCATATTATTCACGGCTTAGTTGCGATTTATAAAGCATGGTGTCTTCCTACTATACATTGGAAGTTTTAGTTATATGCTTATTTAGTTGGTAGACAAAATTGCTGGAGAAACTCAGCGGGTGCGGCAGCATCTATGGAGCGAAGGAAATAGGCAACGTTTCGGGTCGAAGCCCTTCTTCAGACTGCAGCAATTTTGTCTACCCTCGATTTTACAGCATCTGCAGTTCCTTCTTGAACTGCTTATTTAGTTGCACGATTTATTATACTTAAGGAGGAGGATGTAGGTCAGTCGGTATTAGTTGACCTGATCCATGTCATGTTTTACTGCATGCCGCTGTGCACTCAAACAGTCATCTGGTTGAGTGCCTCAAATGATCTAGTCTGTTAGTCCAGCCTCTAGTTAGATTTGTTGCTGAGCTTGAGTTTGCACCTATGTATTTGAGCTCTGAAATTTGTGAAATTTGAGCAATATACAGTGGCTTGCAAAAGTATTCATACCCCTTGAACTTTTCCACATTTTGTCACGTTACAACCACAAACGTAAATGTATTTTATTGGGATTTTATGTGATAGACCAACACAAAGTGGCGCATAATTGTGAAGTGGAAGGAAAATGATACATGGTTTTCAAATTTTTTTACAAATAAAAAACTGAAAAGTGTCGCGTGCAAAGGTATTCAGCCCCCTTTACTCTGATACCCCTAAATAAAATCCAGTGCAACCAAATGCCTTCAGAAGTCACCTAATTAGTAAATAGAGTCCACTTGTGTGTAATCTAATCTCAGTATAAATACAGCTGTTCTGTGAAGGCCTCAGAGATTTGTTAGAGAACATTAGTGAACAAACAGCATCATGAAGCCCAAGGAACACACCAGACAGGTCAGGGATAAAGTTGTGGAGAAGTTTAAAGCAGGGTTAGGTTATAAAAAAATATCCCAAGCTTAGAACATCTCACGTAGCACTGTTCAATCCATCATCCGAAAATGGAAAGAGTATGGCACAACTGCAAACCTACCAAGACATGGCCGTCCACCTAAACCGACAGGCCGGGCAAGGAGAGCATTGATCAGAGAAGCAGCCAAGAGGCCCATGGTAACTCTGGAGGAGCTGCAGAGATCCACAGCTCAGGTGGGAGAATCTGTCCACAGGACAACTATTAGTCGTGCACTCCACAAATCGGGCCTTTATGGAAGAGTGGCAAGAAGAAAGCCATTGTTGAAAAAAAGCCATAAGATGTCCCGTTTGCAGTTTGCCACAAGCCATGTGGGGGACACAGCAAACATGTGGAGGAAGGTGCTCTGGTCAGATGAGACCAAAATTGAAGTTTTTGGCCTAAATGCAAAACGCTTTGTGTGGCGGAAACCTAACACTGCACATCACCCTGAACACACCATCCCCACTGTGAAACATGGTGGTGGCAGCATCATGCTGTGGGGATGCTTTTCTTCAGCAGGGACAGGGAAGCTGGTCAGAGTTGATGGGAAGATGGATGGAGCCAAATACAGGGCAATCTTGGAAGAAAACCTGTTAAGTCTGCAAAAGACTTGAGACTGGGGCGGAGGTTCACCTTCCAGCAGGACAACGACCCTAAACATACAGCCAGAGCTACAATGGAATGGTTTAGATCAAAGCATATTCATGTGTTAGAATGGCCCAGTCAAAGTCCAGACCTAAATCCAATTGAGAATCTCTGGCAAGACTTGAAAATTGCTGTTCACAGACGCTCTCCATCCAATCTGACTGAGCTTGAGCTATTTTGCAAAGAAGAATGGGCAAAAATTTCAGTCTCTAGATGTGCAAAGCTGGTAGAGACATACCCCAAAAGACTTGCAGCTGTAATTGCAGCGAAAGGTGGTTCTACAAAGTATTGACTCAGAGGGGCTGAATACTTTTGCACGCGACACTTTTCAGGTTTTTTTTGTAAAAAAATTTGAAAACCATGTATCATTTTCCTTCCACTTCACAATTATGCACCACTTTGTGTTGGTCTATCACATAAAATCCCAATAAAATACATTTACGTTTGTGGTTGTAACGTGACAAAATGTGGAAAAGTTCAAGGGGTATGAATACTTTTGCAAGCCACTATGTAGACTGTATTGAATAATTTGTATAGCCTCCAAAAATGTCTGATGAATTTTTTGCACGGTTCATGTATTGTATATATTTATTACCTGAATAAAGTCTATTTTGAAATTTTAAAAAAAGTATTTGAGCTCTGTGTGTTTACGATAATAAACAACTTCTACTGATATGCGGATCCTGAGTTATTTCACATGTTTATAGCAGGATCTATGTCTAATCTCAGGATTACAAGTGTGCCTTGGTTATTTTCCTTCCAGTATCCAAAGTAGAGAGCCAGTGTCATCCCAAGGTTCACCAATAATGATAATGTCACAAGAGGAATTTAGTTATTTTTTTAAACAAAGACTGGACATAAACCATTTTGAAATCACCAACAATTTGATCCCATAGAGATGCAGGAGGACCAGTGCTTGCATGCGTTTTATTTTGATGATTATCAACAGCAGTAGAACCTCTCTGCATCATCCACTGAGAGGTTCAAAAATATTCCTACACATACTTAGTTCCCTGAAAGTGGTGACTCGGGTAGGCAAGGGGGTGGAGGAGGTGTTTGGAACACTTGCCTTCATCGGTCAGGGCACTGAGTGCAGGAGTTGGGACTTGTTGCAACTGTACATTGTTATTGTTCCATTGTCATATATGCGACTGTTAAATACACTTGACTTTGCTTCATTGATTTTATGCCTCACCATTGAATTGTATCAAGGCTTTCACCAATAAATTACAGTTTAATTTCACTAATTCCAGCCTTGTTCTATTTGGCAAGTTCTCGCTCCATTGCCTAAACATGGACCAACAGGGAGTGCAGCGCAGGTTCACGAGGTTAATTCCCGGGATGCCGGTTGGTCATATGTTGATAGAATGGAGCGGCTGGGCTTGTATACTCTGGAATTTAGAAGGATGAGAGGGCATCTTATTGAAACATATAACATTATTAAGGGTTTGGACACGCTAGAGGCAGGAAACATGTTCCCAATGTTGGGGGAGTCCAGAATCAGGGGCCATTGTTTAAGAATAAGTGGTAAGCGATTTAGAACGGAGATGAGGAAAAACTTTTTCATACAGAGAGTTATGAGTATGAGTCAGAGAGGCTGGTTCTCTGGATGCTTTCAAGAGAGAGTTGGATAGAGCTCTTATGGATAGCGGAGTTAAGGGATATGGAGAGAAGGCAGGAACGGGGTACTGATTGTGGATGATCAGCCATGATCACATTGAATGGCGGTGCTGGCTCGAAGGGCCGAATGGCCTACTCCTGCACCTATTGTCTATTGTCTAAGTGGTGATTGGGGAGGAGTGGGTGTAGAAGGGTCCAGTCTTTGCAGACTGGGGTCAGGCTGTGAGTGGGTGTGAAGTGTTGGTTGGGGTGGGAAAGGGTCCAGTCTTTGCAGACTGGAGTCTTACTTTAAGTTGGTGTGAAGTGGTGATTTGGGAGGAGTGGGTGTAGAAGGGGCCAGTCTTTGCAGGCTGGGGTCTGGCTGTGTTGGTTGGGGAGGGGGGTACCAGGGTTACGTTTCTGCTTGTCAAACCTGCAGTAGAACTCATTTGGGTCATTAGTCAGCTGACGATTGTCCAAAGAGCGGGTGGGGGGGCTTTCCTCCTGTAGCTGGTGATTTCTTGCAAGCCCTTCCAAACTGAAGAAGAGTGACTAGCTGAGAACTTGCTAGATATGAACCACATTTAAGAGGCACATGAGTGGGCTGGGAATGGAAGGATATGGACCACGTGCAGACAGATGGGTTTCATTTAATTTGGCTAAATTGGTGCAGATGTGGGCAGAGGGCCTGTTCCTGTGTTGTATTGTTCTATGTTCTATGCTGTTCACTGTTCCCAATTCGGCCTGATTCTGCTGATATAGGTCAAATCCTACGCTGGGTTCCACAGTTTATCATGGTTGTGTAAAAAGCCGAGATAATGTGACCTAGACATACTTGGAAAACTGGTAATTCCAGCTTCCATTGCCGGGTCACCTGTGCATAACCACAGCATTAGGAGGTGGTGTAGATTCAGCCGCCCAGCCCATGAGCAATTTATGAAGAGGATGGCTGATATTCCTCCAGGGCATCTTCCAGCATAATCTCTTAAACGTCCAGAAATCTATTTATCTGTTTTGAATAGATAAGTTCACAGGTTCGTGAGGAAGGATGAGATCATTCAGCCTATCAAGTCTACTCCACCATTCAATCATGGCTGATCTACCTTTCCCTCTCAACTCCATTCCCCCTCCCTTCTCCCCATTACTCTTGACACTAAAATGATGAAATTTTTGATTCTGTGAATTCCCCTTGAAATTTCCACCCCCTCCTAGTTTAAACCAGCAAGAAGGGTCTCGACCCGAAACGTCGCCTATTCCTTCTCTCCATAGATGCTGCTTCAACCGCTGAGATTCTCCAGCATTTTTTGTCTACCTAATATAATATCAAGTGTTTTTTGCAATGATCAAATGTTTTCAAAGTTATTCACATCACACCGGGACCACACACCAAGGCAAATGTCAACTACTGCTGGGAAAGCGCCAACTTAGTGAAAGGATTCACCTTGGTCTGTCTGAAACATGAAAGAGGTTTTCCACTACCTATGGCCACAGACTCCATGATAAGGAGAAGACCACAGTTTAGAGACTCTTGCCACTGAACGGCAGGGTGCAAGGCAGATGTGATCGTCTTTCATTTATTAGCAATAGATTGTTTGGGAATGGGAAAACCTGATGCTATGTTGATAAAGAAGGCCCCGACCTTTGAGCTTGAAGGATACAAAATGGTGCCAGAAATGTGATAACTCTTGTGCACTGCCTCAGTATAATCTACTATTCTTACAGGTAGACACAAAATGCTGGAGTAACTCAGCGGGACAGGCAGCATCTCTGGAGAGGAGAAATGGGTATTACTACTATTATAAAGGAACTACTATTCTTACACTCTTGTATTGTATTGTATCGTAATTTATTTATTAGCCATAAAGCATACAAGGGATTTGATTTGCCATACAGTCACACCAAAAAAGTAACAAGACACACAACCAAGTAAAAGTTAACATAAACATCCACCACAGCGGCTCCCCCACATTCCTCACTGTGATGGAAGGCATAAAGTCTTATCTTCTTTCCTCCTTATTCTCCCGGGGTCGGGGCAGTCGAACCATCTGCAGTCGGGGCGATCAAAACTCCTGAAGTCGGTCCCTAACCAACGGACGGCGAGCTCCACGATGTTAAGTCCCGCAGGCTCCCGAAGCTTGGGTTGGAGCTCCCGAAGTCGATTCCCAGCAAGAGGCCGCCAGCTCCACGATGTTAGGCCACAGCGCGACAGAGATACGATACGGAAAAAGTAGTCGGAGACAGCAAGACTGGTCGGAGAATCACCCTGACAATGGAGGAGGCCCAGGACAAAGGTCTGTGTGAGAATGGGAGGGGGTGGGAAATAATAGGTCTGTGATCACTACCAAATACAACGCTAATGTATGTACAGCAGCTGAGAATGTCAGAGGAATTATGCTGTATTTGTTTTGTATATTTTTATTCTGAATAAAGCTTATTTTAGTTAAATAAAAAACTCACATGGATTATAATCAGTAATCTGCATAATTTAGTCACAAGACAGTCTGAGCTACAGCTAATTTTTATTTGTGACCGGTTTGAAATGTTACCCGAGTCAGCCTGGATCGGGTATGTATTTTTAAGATTACTCCTTTGTTCTCGATTTACAAGTTGGAGGAATTCATTTGTTTTTAATGAACTCATAGTCCAGGAACAAACACTTAACAGATCAGAGTAGATCTGCAGTTTTAATTTGACGATTTAAGAACCAAGAACAACTTGGTCTAAGCTTCAGTTTCAATTCTGAAAACAATCATTTTTGTGAATATTGTATTGTACTTTAAAGCAGGGATCGGCAACCTTGTTCTGCTTGGGGCCAGGACCCATGTCTGTGAGCGGATGGCGGGCCATATCTATCGCCATAGTTAATAAATGGGGGTAATAATAATAATACATACTAACTAAATTAGTAATTAGTAATAATACATACTAATAATATATAAATTAGTAATAATATACTAACTAGTGTGACACTTGGTTGTTTTTCGCATTAGTTTTCACGTGTTTTTCAATTAGTTTTCTGCAGTTCCCAGATCCCTCGCGGCCCCGGGACTGGCTGTACTGCGAGCCCCAGGACTGGTTGCAGTTCCCAGGTCGCGAAAACTAATTGGAAAAAAAACGAAACGCCTGCGGGCCGGATGATTTCGGGTAATGGGCCGGATCTGGCCCGTGGGCCGACGACCCCTGCTTTAAAGGCTCAAAACTAAATACTGGAATATAATAGACAAGGTAAATTTAATCTAATTATCAATTTATTTAAAATACAATCAAAAATAATCGTCATAGTCATAGAGTGATACAGCGTGGAAACAGGCCCTTTGGCCCAACTTGCACACACCGGCCAACATGTCCCAGCCACAATGCCAGGTTGGTCCATATCCCTCCAAACCTGTCCTATCCATGTACCTGTCTGTTTCTTAAACGTTGGGATAGTCCCAGCCACAACTACCTCCTCTGGCAGCTTGTTCCATGTGTTCACCCTTTGTGTGAAAAAGTTACCCTCAGATTCCTACTAAATCTTTTCCCCTTCACCGTAAACCTATGTCCTCTGGTCCTTGATTCCCTTATTCTGGGGAAGAGACTCTGCATCTACCCGATCTATTCCTCTCAAGAGTTAGATGGTACAGGAACAGTAATCAATCTGTGTCTCTCAAATTAGAATGTTTCATTATATTGCATTCTTGGTTTTCCTATGTATCGTCTTGTTTAACAGAATTGCAAATACTATTTTATTGTTAGCATCTGCTTGTGATCATTAATCTAACTCAGTGTATATTCAGGAGTTACAATCTAAATCTTAAATACCTCCTGGTTTATATAGTGACAACGTACTTAAACCACTCCATTAATCAAGCCACCTATTTGTTATCTTGGTCACTCAAGTTGATTGCTATGGCAGCCAAGGCACCCAACTAAATTTAGAAATGCAGATGCTAGTTAATGCACAAAAGGACACAAAGTGCTGGAGTAACTCTGCAGGTCAGGTAGCATTTCTGGAGAACATGGATAGGTTTCTGGTCGAGGCCCTTCTTCAGACTGATTGTAGAGGGGCAGAAGAAAGCTGGAAAAGGGGAGAGGCAGGACAAAATGATTAGTAAGGATGTCAGGGGTTATGGGGAGAAGGCAGGAGAATGGGATTGAGAGGGAAAGATAAATCAGCCGTGATTGAATGGCAGAGTGGACTTGATGGACCGAATGGCCCGATTCTGCTCTTAGAACTAATGAAAACCTGGCAGGTAATAAGTCGACACCGGCGAGGGGGATTTTTTGACAGGCAGATGTTTGGAACAAAGGCTGGAGATAAGAATACGTGTGACCCAATTAAAAATTTGTGACATTAGCCTTCTCATTAAATGATTCTGGCATCTTGCTGTACAGAAAGTGGTTTTCATACTTGTCCATATGTCTGAAGGACCCGACTGTTCTTTCAGGTGAGGCAGAGGTTCACTTGCACCTCCTCCAACCTCGTCGACTGCATCCCGTTCCAGGCGTGGACTCCTATATGCCGGCGAGACCAAGCACAGGTTCGGCAATCATTTCGTTAAACACCTCCGCTCAGTCCGCCTAAACCGACATGATTTCCCAATACTAAACACTAACTCCCCCTCCCATTCCCACACTGACCTTTGTGTCCTGGGCCTCCTCCACTGTCGTAGTGTGGCCACACTCAAATTTGAGGAACAGCACCTCATATTTTGCTTGGGCAGCTTACAACCCAGCGGTATGAATATCAGCTTCTCTAACTTCAAGTTACACTTGCTTTCCCTCTCTCTCCATCCCTCCCCCATCCTAGTTCTCCGGCCAGTCTGACTGTCCCGATTAAAATTTAATCTTTGTATGGTTCGTTGTCATCTGCCCCCCAGCTAACAATGATCTATCCTACATTTTCCTTGAGCGTCATCCCCTTTGAGATCTCGTTTTCACACCGTACCTTTCAATATCTGTCTTTCCCTCTCCCGACAGTCTGAAGGGTCTCGACTCGAAAAGTCACCCATTCCTTCTCTCCAGAGATGCTGCCTGTCCCGCTGAGTTACTCCAGCATTTTGTCTATTTTCTGTGTAAACCAGCATTGGACTTCCTTCCTACACATTCCCATCTCCATTTGCCTTTCCCAATCCCCTCAATGCTAGAGCATCCCTTTATCATATAATAGGGAAATCCTATTTAAAACATTGTAACGGGGACACGCAGGAGCCCAGCCAAAAATTAAGCAGACACAAGTTGTGTGTACGATACAGCTCCCTACTCCTCACCGGTCAATAGACAATAGACAATAGGTGCAGGAGTAAGCCATTCGGCCCTTCGAGCCAGCACCACCATTCAATGTGATCATGGCTGATCATCCCCAATCAGTACCCCGTTCCTGCCTTCTCCCCATATCCCCTGACTCCGCTATTTTTAAGAGCCCTATCTAGCTCTCTCTTGAAAGCATCGAGAACCTGCCTCCATGGGCGTTGCCCGGCCTTAAATACCAACTCAGGTAAAAACCCCGTGACTAGCGCCTCCCACACCGAGACGCCGCCTTCCAGAGCCAAGGGTTCGTTGTGCACGTGGCTTACCACCAGGTGCCGCCACAACACGCCCTTTGTTTTGAGTGCTGAAGGACTACCTATGAGATTAGTTCTAAGTGTTTACCCCCCCCAAAGTATTTCAGTAAGAAAATGAGCACACAGGTTTTCAGTTTCCTCTACAACTCGAACAGACATAAATTTCTCCAATTGAGATGTAACTAGAATCGAGTATCTTTTGCCTATATTATAAACAAGAATTAGCAAATCTGCTCCAGGCAGCTTTTCTCTTCTAATCCAGGATGTGTGATCACTAAAATTAATTTTTAACTAATCTACAATGCAGTTTGAGCATACAGAACTGTTAGTATTTTGTTTAGAACACTTGCCTTCGAAAAGGGATTGAAAGAAATGCACGGATGAACGTTTCAACCAACAAAGAATAATGAAGAAAAGGGAAATGTTCTCTTGCAACTCCTAAGGTTTTCTATCTGTTGGAAACTCCAAGAACATAGAGAAAAAAAACTTACAATCGGACAAAAAAAAGTCTGTAGTCAAAGGAAACTGTGGGGTTAATAGAACATGGACAGCCATCTGAAACTGGGGTACGTCCCCCAATGCACAAAATCGCAGCAGGTTTAGCAGTAGGGCAAAGGGAGGAAAGTGAGTGTGCTCCTCGGCTTTACTGATAGTCCGTTCGCTCGTGTGTCAGACGATGTTCTGCCATCGCTTTGCCACATCTGTGCCTCTGCGGAGATTGTCTGCAGTGCATGCCTCTCCGCCGCAGGTCAGTAGGTGGGCCATTGTCTGCCTCTCCACAGTTGCACTTGTCAGAGTCCGAGAAGCCACAACGCCTCAGGTTTTGTGGTAGTACACCTCGCAGTGGAATTGGCGGCAGGCTCATTGTTACCTGACTACATCAGTTTTGTCAAGTTTGTAGAGCAGCATCTCCGTGTCCATTTTGAACTCGTGGAATATGGGCAATTAGGTTCTGTTGGCTATCAATCTCTCTTGTATCCACACAATAAAGAATTAAAATATTAAAACAGTTCAACACAATTAGTCAAGGCTTCATGTGTCTCGATGGCACACTGTGCAGCACGGTGGCGCAGCGGTAGAGTTGCTGCCTTACAGCGCCAGGGACCCGGGTTCGATCCCGACTACAGATGCTGCCTGTATGGAGTCTGTACGTTCTCCCCGTGACCCGAGTGAGTTTTCTCCGGGATCTCCAGTTTCCTCCCACACTCCAAATATGTGCTGGTTTGTAGGTTAATTGGCTTGGTATTAATGTAAATTGTTCCTAGCGTGTGTGTAGGATAGTGTTAGTGTGCGGGGGATCGCTGGTCAGTGGGCCGAAGGGCCTGTTTCCGTGCTTTATCTCTAAAACTAAACTATAGTAAACTAAATTATAGTAAAATAAACTAAATAAATGATCTCTAAACTAAACAAATTTATCTCTGAACTAAACTGTAATTATAAATGTGACAAGCAGTATCCGGTAGAAACATTGGGTAAATGGGTATTATGATGGTTTCTGAAGAAGCTAAGAGACAAAGCTAAAATTTGGGGCCACCTTGTTAACAAACTCCTGGAGTTCCATGATCAATTCAATTCTGAGACACTGACAGTTCCAGTAAAATACTGGGCAGGCACTTCACTAATGGCAATGCAAACTTAGTACAAGCAGCTCATCAGCGACACCATGTGGCGGCAGTAGTATTGGGGAAACATGGTAGCCTGGTACTTCAGACATGGGGAAAGGAACATGGTTACCAACAATACTAGGCTTGTATTCACTGGAGTTTAGAAGGATGAGGGGGCATCTTATAGAAACATATAAAATGTATAAAAGGACTGGACAAGCTAGATGCAGGAAAAATGTTCCCAATGTTGGGCGAGTCCAGAACCAGGGGCCACAGTCTTAAAATAAAGGGGAGGTCATTTAAGACTGAGGTGAGAAAAAACGTTTTCACCCAGAGTTGTGAATTCCCTGCCACAGAGGGCAGTGGAGGCCAAATCACAGGATGGATTTAAGTGAGAGTTAGATAGAGCTCTAGGGGCTAGTGGAGTCAAGGGATATGGGGAGAAGGCAGGCACGGGTTATTGATAGGGGACGATCAGCCATGATCACAATGAATGGCGGTGCTGGCTTGAAGGGCCGAATGGCCTCCTCCTGCACCTATTTTCTATGTTTCAGTTTATAACATCGGCAATATGGGAATATGTTTAATGGCATCAAGTAGGAGGAAAGTATTGACACAAAAAGCTGGAGTAACTCAGTGGGACAGGCAGCATCTCTGGAGAAAAGGAATGGAGAGATGCTGCCTGTCCCACTGAGTTTTGTGTCTATCTTCGGTTTAAACCAGCATCTGCAGTTCCTTCTTACACAGGAGGAAAGCATTTGTTAAATGTTGAATGTTGACTAGGAGATAAGAGACACCGTGGATCAATAATTTGTTAACATGATATGAAGTGTAGCTATAATGTTACTGGGGTGCTGTACTCCACAGGTGCTACCTGAGCTGCTAATTCCACAGGTTGCCTCGGGTTGAATGGGGGGCAGTAAATTTCAGTTGAAGGGACCATCAGAAGGGCTTTGGGTTGAAGTGTTATGAATGAAGAACTGAGGAAAGTGTGGATACTTCCTGCACCTGATTAAAAATGTGTATCCTTTAAAAGGGATCCATAAAGCCGATTTACATTTAAGTCCAAACTGTTGTGTCTAGTTGTCTACATGTTTGTGGCTGAACCAATTAGAAAACTTGTATTACTGTTTCCATGGTACCGATGTATCCTGGACAATGTTTGGACCTTAAATATAACATTCACTGTCAAAGACTGAATTCATATCATTACTACCACCTACCACCTACCTACTCTTAACAGCTTTTGAAATCAATGTAATACCCATTCACCTCACAAGAACGTGTTTGGTGTCTTTAAACTAATAGATGCAAGATTAAAGTCTCTGTATAATTGACTTTTCAATATACAAGAAAGGCTCTGCAATGAATATCAATAAATTCCACTGTTTAGTTTAGCAGCAACACAAAGCGATTAAGAAATCAAATTCAATGACAGATTTTACCAACTTATGCATCTGTTGTGGGACTTGTAAGAACGTAAATGCAGTCCAGTTACACTTTTGTCTTTTGTAAATTGTCTGTTTAATACAAAGTAGAGCAATTGAAAGTTTGTAATGTGCTATGTCCATTGTTTTAACAGCATGGAAAAAATTCAGAACTCTAACATACAGAGCTACATGTTTAATTACTCTACCCAATTTGCTAACATCTGGCAGGAAAAAAAGAATACAATTATCTTAAACAGCATTTTCTTCCAGAAAGACATTACAAGAACCTGAGATGTCCCCAATGGATGGATGCAGAGAGGATATTTCCCCTTGTGGGGAAACGTAGAACTAGGTGGTCAGAGTTTAACCTGTTCACTGCCAAGTTTTTTTTCCACTATTGATCATGACCAGAGTATACTTGGGGATGGCACTGAACAGGTTAAACATAAAGGCTTGCAGGTCTAAGAATGAGGGTTTTTCCCCCCTCATAGTGGCAACTCTGAGGGTGGTAGAATAGAGGCTTTGGTCATTTTTAAGGCAGAAGTGGACAGATCCTTGATAATCAAATGGGTACCATGGGGTGTCTGAATTTCAGAGCTGAGATTGCTATCAGAAGGGCCATGTGGGCTAGTCCTACTCATAGTCCATGTGGTCATATGATCAGATGGCTCTATCATCATCTCCGTGTCTTCGCTGTTTTCCGGAGTAGTCCTGTGCAAAGTAAGTTCCTGCTATAGATTTCTTTAAATAAACCTGCTGAAGTATCAAAAATAGTTTCCTTCACAAGATTTTCATGTAATTAATGGTCCATTTACAAACTTAAATAGTGATTTACGAATACTATGAACATCAGGAAGTGATACTAAACTTTAGCAAGTCAAAACCTACACAAGTTATCAAAATAATTAGTTTTGTAAAAGTAATCTCACGTCGGAAATTCAAAATATTGAAGACGGGTTTAATTTCAAAAGTATCACCCTCTAACCAGTGTATAACGATACTAAATAAACCCACTGACTAAAGATTTGACAGAAAACTTTGAGAAAAGTTTTCTAAGGCACACTTGGTCATTAAATTACTCAATTAAACGAGGCATTCATTTCATATCATCAGTCAAATGCATACTAAGGAAACTCAATTTTTAAACTACAAACTATTTAGTTTGATAAACTATCCCAATACAGCTACTTACCTACAATAGTAGAGCTTTAATATTCCTTTGGGATTGCCCAGAATCACATTCAAAAATCATAAGTCTACATTTGTTATTATTACATACAATTTCTAGTTTAATTCTAGCAGTGAAGACTAGTTGGAAGGATTCACAGAACAAAATTTCAAAAACATTCATCATAATTCCCACTTATTTGTTCATGTTGAACTTCTAATATTACAAGGATCCTGCAGTCTTTGCTTTATAGGAGAATTCCAGGCTGCACCTTAACGCAGATTTTCAAAACTCCCCAATTATCTGAGAGATCTGCAGAACAGTGTAGTAACAGTGAAAATAAATGAAGCATCGCATACATTCTCTACATCCACCATTAAACAGGCTGCTCCTCTTCCAAATCCTTTGGTTAGGAGCAAATTAACATTATATCATACAAAAAGTCATGGAGCCCTGCCTCGAGTCCACATTGCAACCCACAATTTTCACAATGCGGACTGCTTAAGTTTAACAATATATTTTCTATTGATCCATATCAATTATGATACATCACCCATGAAGTAACAGGCCACAAGTGCAGTAGTACTTAATTAAAACACATCCCAGTGTTTCACTGACGTGCTAAATACATGGGGCAGGAAGCACACCAAAGCACATGGTTTTGCACAGAAGTATAAATGATTAAATATTTCTACGCTATAGGGAGGACATTAAAATGGAGCTTAAGGTCACTTTTTCAACTGTACCTCGTGCATATAAGTGTACTTTCTACAAAGGAGGAACCACAACTAAATTAAATAATAAGATAACCAAGAAGAACATAGTGGAAGCCTTAATTTTAAAAATAAAGTAGAAAACAGAAACAAAAGTCTGAAAGCTGAGGGGAATTACTTAATGATGCAATAAAGCAAAGACAGACATTTAAAATTAATATTCAGCAGTCAAACAAGGCAAGTCATTAAAATCATTTTTTTTTACAATCAGTGTCTTTGAAAACTAAAATTGTCATAGACTAAGAGTTAACATTTAAAACCAATGTCACAGTTACCATGAAGCTTCAGTTGTACTTCAGAAGATGAGACAAGAGCTTGCTAAAATGCGCATTTGTTCACTGATAAAAACTTGATTTCTTCTCAAAGCCAAGCAGTATCCAAAGCAGTAATGCTTAATATAATGAATTTGTACATTCTCTACTCCACTATATTTTTTATTTAAAGTTGATGTAACTGTGTTTTTAGATGTGAAAGGATCATGGCATCTGTGGTGGAACGTTCTGCATCACTGGACGACTTCGACGTAATTGGCAGGGTACAGGCCAACCTGACCACTTTCTAGTCGTCCCTTGCACCAACCCTGCTCATCTTCATCTTCCACCTTCGTCAGTTCATCACCTGTGGCGTAAAGACCATTGAGAGCCACGATAATACAATGCACAGCTCATGGTGGGAGAAAAGATGCATTTCCCAGCACTACACTGGTTTCTCTTGCAGAGTTCATACTTAAACCATAAAGTTATCTCAATGCTAAAATTTAGTAATTTGTTACAGATAATATAGCACAAATTCTTGAACATCTTCTGTTGTTTTCCCATGCCAATTTGTAAATATTCTTGTACCGATATTTTATGAAATTCTATTGGCTTTTATCCTCAAAATCTATTACAATTTTCCTCCATGCTATCAACAATTTTTTTAATTGACTTTCCCCTCAGTCATGTCATTATTGTATATCAATAACAGTATTTCCATATTATCAACCTCAAGGAACACAAGGCATATTTCCTTAAATCTTAAAAAAGTAATTTTACTGGAATTATTTTCAATTTCTTCACCTATTTAGTGGGGTCAAGGAAAGAGCGTTCACGTCACGGCCCTGTTTTCACTAATCTTTCCACCACCACGCACAAAGATTCATTTATTGTCACATACACCAATTGGCGTAGTGAAATTCAATTTGCCAAGAAGCGCAAAACAGACACCATTGTATGCAGATACTGAGATGTGTGTTCAGCTCAGGCTGAACAACTTCTAATCTTGTGTGTGGACTCGATAAGAAGAAGAACCTGTTTAGTATCTGTATTGGCTAGTGTTGGATCATGGGAAAACAGTTCTGTCTACCCTATTTATGCCTCGAGCCTGCACCGCCATTCAATATGATCATGGCTGATCATCCAACTCAGTATCCTGTACCTGCTTTCTCTCCATACCCCCTAATCCCTTTAGCCACAAGGGCCACATCTAACTCCCTCTTAAATATAGCCAATGAACTGGCCTCTGTGGCAGAGAACCTTCTGTGGCAGAGAGTTCCAGAGATTGACCACTCTCTGTGTGAAAAATGTTTTCCTCATCTCGGTCCTAAAAGATTTCCCCCTTATCCTTAAACTGTGACCCCTTGTTCTGGACTTCCCCAACATCGGGAACAATCTTCCTGCATCTAGCCTGTCCAACCCCTTAAGAAGTTTGTACGTTTCTATAAGATCCCCCCTCAATCTTCTAAATTCTAGCGAGTACAAACCGAGTCTATCCAGTCTTTCTTCATATGAAAGTCCTGACATCCCAGGAATCAGTCTGGTGAACCTTCTCTGTACTCCCTCTATGGCAAGAATGTCTTTCCTCAGAATAGGAGACCAAAACTGTACGCAATACTCCAGGTGTGGTCTCACCAAGACCCTATACAACCAGTAGAACCTCCCTGCTCCTATACTCAAATCCTTTTGCTATGAATGCTAACATACCATTCGCCTTCTTCACTGTCTGCTGCACCTGCATGCCTACTTTTAATGACTGGTGTACCATGACACCCAGGTCTCGTTGCATCTCCCCTTTTCCTAATCGGCCACCATTCAGATAATAGTCTACTTTCCTGTTTTTGCCACCAAAGTAGATAACCTCACATTTATCCACATCTCTATCAATTCTCTCCTCATCCTCTAATGTTGCAGGGAAGGCAGTCCTAGTCTATCCAACCTCTCCCTGTAGCTGCAACCTTCTGATCCAGGCAGCATTCTGGTTAACAACCGATGCTGCAAGCTACCTGGTGAATCACCTGGAAGACCTCTGGTTCCAACCAAATATCACAGTTGCTCAAAAGTAAGCAACTACTTTTGCAGTCTCTCTTCCCGGGCTGTTTCTCCCTCCCCCCAAACAATATGAAAACTATAGCCTACTCTAATAATTACCATCCATCAATTTTAAGTTTTAGAAATAAAATTCTGATTGAATTTAGAAGTGTGGAGACAATCACCTGCTTTGAAACTCAGCTCGTCGCGTTCCTGCCCTTCGTAGTCGTACAATGCACGCACTTTCACTTCCAACACCGCTGAATGATTCTCTTCAAACGGATTATCACCATTTGCTTCATTGCTGTTGAAAGGATTATTGCTTTCTTCATCTGACCACTCCGTGGTGTCATTTGGGTTCTTCTCATAATCGCTAGCACTGTTAGAAAAGAAAATGGAGAGTTGCCACAAGTTGCAAGGACTATTAAACATCACTTCTCAGAGCAATTCAGACGGACTTCGTATTAAGGCAAACTGTTCATTCATATACAAATCAAGCTGAACATGTTGTCAGAGGATGAGCAATGTATCTGGCAGTGAAAGAGTCCAGGATCATTACGCGATTTCTAACCCTTGTCATGAGAAAAGCAGACTGGTTATTGGTATGAGGTGAACTTGGCAATGAAAGTGGTGAACATAGGGAGGGTCCTAGGTCTGATCTCCCACACGACTTGCTCAGGATCGACATTAGAAAAGGAAAAGGAAATGCTTATAAAATACGATAAAATATTTTGATTATTCAATGACAGCACAGATGTATTGCATTTATCATGATAATGGTTGATTTATTTACTGATCAAAAGCAGAGAGATAATTTCCCCATGTTCAATTATACTACTAAACCATTTTTTCCCATTGTAGTTCAAAATTAATTTAAAAATTAAATCGACTGAGCTATACAGAGAGAAAGAATAAAGTTGGATTTTGGTCAACACACAGCTGCTTGACCATGATTTAAACCGGTGAAGTGGGAGCAATGTGCATGCCCTGAACACGTGAAGATTGTGCTGCATTCATAATCCTGTGAGCTGCTGATGGAACTGTGCCAGTGTGGGTATCGACTGGAGACAGGGTGAGGTTTTATTATTATGAATAGAAACTGAACAGCTTATTCACATTCAATGTCCAGCTACAAAAACTAGAAAAAGGAATGTTAACCTTTACCGAAAAGGGTATGGAAAACAAGAATGAAGATAAGGATTACAATCACATGAATAATTTTTCCAATTTCCAACTCGGGTGATGAGCTCCTATCGTTTCTATAAGATCCCCCTCATCCTTCTAAATTCCAGTGAAGACAAGCCCACTCTTTCCTCATATGACAGTCCCGCCATCCCGGGGATTAACCTCGTGAACCTACGCTGCACTGCCTCAATAGCAAGGATGTCCTTCTTCAAATTAGGAGACCAAAACTGTACACAATACTCCAGATGTGGTCTCACCAGGGTCCTGTACAACTGCAGAAGGACCTCTTTACTCCTATACTCAAATCCTCTTGTTATGAAGGCCAACATGCCATTAGCTTTCTTCACTGCCTGCTGTACCTGCATGTTTATTTTCAGTGACTGGTGTGTACAAGGACCCCCAGGTCTTGCTGCACTTCCCTTTTTCCTAATCAGACACCATTGAGATAATAATCTGCCTCCTTGATCTTGCCGCCAAAGTGGACAATCTCACATTTATCTACATTATACTGCATCTGCCCACTCACTCAACCTGTCCAAGTCACCCTACAACCTCCTAGCATCCTCTTCACAGTTCACGCAGCCACCCAGCTTTGTGTCATCTGCAAATTTGCTAGTGTTACTTTTAATCCCATCATCTAAATCATTAACATATATTGTAAATAGTTGCGGCCCCAGCACCGAGCCTTGCGGCACTCCACTCGCCACTGCCTGCCATTCTGACAGGGACCCGTTTATTCCTACTCTGTTTCCTGTCTGCCAACCAATTCTCTATCTATGTTAATACCCTACGCCCAATACCATGTGCTCTAATTTTGCCCACTAATCTCCTGTGTGGGACCTTATCAAAGGCTTCCTGAAAGTCCAGATACACCTCATCCACTGGCTCTCCTTCATCCATTTTACTTGTCACATCCTCAAAAAAGTCCAGAAGATTAGTCAAGCAGGATTTCCCCTTCATAAATCCATGCTGACTTGGACCAATCCTTTTACTGCTATCCAAATAAGCCTTTATTACTTCTTTGATAATTGACCCCAGCATCTTCCCCACCACCGAAGTCAGGCTAACTGGTATATAATTCCCCGTTTTCGCTCTCGCTCCTTTCTTGAAAAGTGGGATAACATTAGCTAGCCTCCAATCCACAGGAACTGATGCTGAATCTATAGAACATTGGAAAATGATCACCAATGCGTCCACGATTTCTAGAGCCACCTCCTTGAGTACCCTGGGATGCAGACCACCAGGCCCTGAGGATTTATCAGCCTTCAGTGCCCTCAGTCTACCCAATACTATGTCTCACCTAATGCAAATTACTTTCAGTTCCTCTGTCCCCCTAGATCATCTGTCCTCTAATACATCTGGGAGATTGTTTGCGTCTTACTTAGTGAAGACAGAACCAAAGTACCTGTTCAACTCTTATGCCATTTGCTTGTTCCCCATAATAATTTCACCAGTTTCTGCCTACAAGGGACCTGCATTTGTCTTTACTAATCTTTTTCTCTTAACATACATAAATAAGCTTTTACTATCCTTCAATATATTCTTGGCATCACCAGAGAAGACACCCAGCAACTGGTGATGTCCATGAATCGCAGACTTCAAGCAGTTATTGCATGCAAAGGATATGCAACAAAATACTACTTTCATTTACATCACATTGCTGTGTCTCAAACATTATGGCGCCCTGAAATGGGGGGAATTATGTGTAAACAATGCTGTAATTTTTACATGGTGAAATTGAAATGTATAAAAATGAATATAGAATGTAAAGAAATTATTAAAATCTGACAATATGCACTTTAACCACATATGATTTTTTCCAATTACAAATCTCAAATTGTGGAGTACAGAAGCAAATAAATAAATGATGGGTCTTTGTCCAAAACATTATGGAGGGCACTGTAACTTGATGCAAACACATGTAAATGTTTGAGTTCACGAACGTCACAGATTACACAGAAATAGGAGAAGCAAATAGCCAAATAGGCAACATTAAGGTGACAAAGGTAGAACAACATTTGAAGAGGCAAGTATAAAGGTAATGCTGCAAGTAAAACTGTTTAAAGGAGAGGAAGAAACAATATATTTGTAGTTCATTGAAGTACACAACCACACTGCACAAATCCATGTATTAATCAGTCCAAATAATGTGTTGATCCAAGAATGAGGAAACACTAAGCAGCAGAATGTAACTGTGAAGTTCATCAAAAACAAGATGTCACCAACTTTTTTGGTATTGTGTTCTCCTTGTCATCCACAGACTTTCCATCCTCCTCCTCCTCAAATGGGTTACAACTGGAACGTATCGAGTTAGTAGTGCTCCGCATACTAGGACTGTCATTTGAAATAACATCATTAAGAGCAGGCTTCTTTCACAATTAAATTCAAATAGTACTCTTGCATCAGCTGCCAGAAACAAGGTTGGTTATACCTTCAACAGCTTCATCAGCCACACTTGTTAAATACAAATACAGTGCCCTCCATAATGTTTGGGACAAAGACCCATTATTTATGTATTTGCCTCTGTACTCCACAATTTGAGATTTGTAATAGAAACAAATCACATGTGGTTAAAGTGCACATGGTCAGATTTTATTAAAGGCCATTTTTATACATTTTGGTTTCACTATGTGGAAATTGTGGAGTACAGAGGCAAATAAATATATGATAGGTCTTTGTCCCAAACATTATGGAGGGTACTGTTGCTTTGACTTTTCCCCAAACACCTTGGGAAAATACACCTTTTGCTGACTAATACATTCCTGTAAATCAGGATTGTTTCTCTCATGCTCTAAGCATATGAACCTAATTCCAACATGTACTTTAGCAGCGATATACGTGTTCTGCATGTCAAGATTTTGTATTCAGTGCCATTTTAGTCACATTTCTGTGGATATTTAATGTTGTTTATCTGCACTTTAAGCTGACTGTCTCTTTGCCAATGGAACCAATCTTTGCAACTGATGTGGCATTTGTTCATGAATGAGTTGTCTGTGGCTTTCCAAGTCACTTGCTTCAGTCACCAACCGTAAACGGTAGTGGGTCTTGGAAAAATTACTTTTATTTGGACACTGTGACAAACCAAGCAAGTGTATAAAATCTGGAAATCATTCTGATGGGACAGTAAAACAATTGAAAAATTACTTTCCCGAAACATTAAACTTTAAAATGACTGAGAATAATCTCAATTAAAATTTGGTGCAATTTATACAGCCAATTTTTTTTAAAGAATGAATCTTGAAGTTATCAATCAAACAAAGAATTCGGAACAAATGCATTGATATCTTTGGTTCATTACTAAATTGTTTTGGTTCCATGCATATTTGTAGGGGTGGCCTGCAACATGGTTCTGTTTAGATAACACAATTTCATAAACATTGCAAAATATGATTGTAAACATGTTTTAAGAATTTGCAAATGTATTATATGAATGCAAGAACAGCAAGGGCAGGCTATAGGTCCTCTCAAACCGGCTTTGTCATTAAGATCATGACTAATCTGATTTTGGCTTCATCTCCACTATCTTGCCTGTTTCCCCATTACACTTCAATACCCTAAAGGCTGATTTTCAAGGGCTATTTCACCATTCCACCTATTCAGTGATTCAACCTCCACAGCTCACTCTGACATGCAATTCCAAAAATCAACTCCCCTCTAAGAGAGGAAATTTCTTCTCATCTTTATCTTAAATGGGGCACTCCCTAATCTGAAACTATGCTCTAGAAATTCATACCCGAGAGGGCTGTGGAGACTCATTTGCTGAGTATTTTCAAGGCAGCTGAGCAAAAAGATCTATCACGGTCTTGCTGAAAGGAAAAGGGGACACAAGGGTGGCAAATGTCCTATTTCTTCTGCCCCCTTGTTATTAATTTCCCCCATAAGGAAAAATATCTTCTCAACATCGCTTCAGACCTGTTTGAATAAAATTACCGCTTAGCCTTCTACCTTTAGTTTAGTTTAGAGATACAACACGGAAACAGTCCCTTCGGCCCACCGGGTCCGCGCCGACCAGCGATCCCCACTCATTAACACTATCCTACACCTACTAGGACAATTTTTACATTTACCAAGCCAATCAACCTACAAACATGTACGTCTTTGGAATGTGGGAGGAAACCAAAGATCTCGGAGAAAACCCACGCAGGTCATAGGGAAAACGTAGAAACTCCGTACAGACAGCACCCGTAATCGGGATCTAACCCGGGTCCCCGGCGCTGCATTCGCTGTAAGGCAGCAACTCTACCGCTGTGCCATCGTAACTTCCAAGCAGCAGAGGCCCAGACCGCTCAATCTTCCCTTCTAATTTAACAATTTTTACCCGGTCCCCTTCGTATCAATGGTCCAACAATATATTTGCCTTCCTACTTATTGTACTTGCTGTTACTGGGTTTCATGTTCAAGTGCACTCAGTTCTCCTGTACCAACGTTTCTTGTAGTCGGAATAGAGTTATCAAAATACTCTGATATTGCCAATGAATATTGTGTTAATACTCTTCCTGCAGGAAACTGACGGTCATATACAATAGCTCGACTCTTACCTGCTGAGTTTTGCAGGCTGAGATACCTGTTCGCCCGTCTGACTGACACTTGTCAAGATCACACCATCGGCAGTCTTTTTAGGCTTTTCCCTCCTGCTCAGTGTGCGATTGAGATCCACACTCCATTCCTGTTATAAGATTGAATTTAAACAAAACTAAATTGAGGCCCAATTAGCTAAATTGTATTAAAATGCTGCCACAGCAGTTAAAAGTGGAATAAAGCAGTCATGCATCAGCTAGACTCAACGGTGGCACTATCAACTCTTGAGCAAAGACTTGTAGATTCTTGCTCCATAATCGTTTAAGTTATAATAGAGTACTAAAGGAGAGTATTAAGTCACAGGATTTAATCTTTTAGATGAGATTTAAATCAAGGCATCTGCACCATTCATCAAAGTCAAGAAGTGTGTCATTTCTTGATTGATCAAGATGTCTCTTATTTCTTGAATGAAACCAATTCTTCTCCTGCTATTCTGGTGAGGAATATCCACTCATCAGCTACAAAATTATCTTTTCATTCATTTGCTATTTACGCAAACTTTGCAGCTCAACTAATTATTAACATATCGACTGCATTTTAGGTAACACGCGATGGTAAGAGAAAAGAAAGCCATAGGTACGAGTTAATGTATTTAAAATTGACACTTTTTAGTTCTAGTCTTGTTTATCTATTTCTCAGCAGTGAAACCAGACATTGACACGAGGTCTACCATTGGAAGCATGAACTTTCAGCCATCAGAACCTATATGGGGAAGGGTTTTTCCAAGCTGCTTTGCCTTGTCAAAATAATACAAATTAAATGGAGTTATTTGAGCCATTATAGAAATGTTTTCATTTTCATTTAAATAGATTTAAGCAGAAGTAATACTAACCTCATCCTGATAAACGATAGCCAGAAAAAAATTGGAAGAAAGGGTTACAAAATGTAACACCATCTGTTGCTGCATAATTCTTGAAATGCATTTAAAATTTCCAACTTAATGTATGCCAGCTAGGTGTAAAATTAATTTTAAGGTTAAATAATCATCTCAAATAAATGAGTATGTAACCCTCTGTATGTTTCAAAATCGAATTGAAATGTTTATCTTGGATCGGACCCCCTTATCCCATACTTCACAGACCCCGTCATATCAAAAATGTATAGCATGGTAAAACAAATTCAGTTTTAATGACGGTGGTCTAACTCTTGAAAATGAACAATCATAAGATATCCAATTACATATTTACTGACACTAAAAATAAAATTGCCATTACACATTTAGATGGGAAGGGATGAGTGAACCAAGGAGTTGCAGAGGAAGCAGTCTCTGTGGATGGCGGAAAGGGATGGAATGATGCGATTAGTGGTGGGATCACGTTGGAGGTGACGGAAATGTTGGAGGATGACGTGTTGAATGCGCAGGCTGGTGGGGTGAAAGGCGAGGACCAGGGGAACTGTCCTAGTTGCATCTGGGGGGAGAGGGAGCGAGAGCAGAACTGTGGGTCACAGAAGAGAGGCGGGTGAGGGATCCATCTATGACAGCCGCGGGAAACCACATTCACTGAAGAATGAGGATATCTTGGTTGTCTTCGTATGGAAAGCCTCACCTTGGGAGCAGATGCGGCGGATAAAGGAGAGTCAAGAGTAGAGAAGAGGCAGGGTGGGAGGATGTGTCGTCCAGATAACTAAATTTAAAACAAAAATCTGATTTGTTTTATTTGATTTAAGGTCCTCAGCCGTGATAATTTGATATGAACGTGCCTCAGCATTGAAATTCCATTGGGAAGATTTGTATGAAGCGGGAATTTTTTTACCATTCCAAGATTTACAGCTTAAATACAACATAGAAAGTAACCAATATTTTAGATATTTACAAACTCGAGATTATTTGAAAAAACATTCAAAAGATTATCAAAATTTGAAGTTGGACCCTTTAAAACAATGCATGAATAGACAGGCAGAATTGGATCACTTAACATCGTATTTTTATAATACTATTTTAAATATAGACATACCTTCGACAGAAGGTATAAGGAAAGAATGGGAACAAGAATTGTCTATAGAAATCTCCAAGGACAGATGGGAAGACTATTTGTTATATATACATAAATGTTCGATCAACGTTAGACACATATTGATCCAATTTAAAATTGTACACAGATTATATTACTCAAAAACAAAATAAAAAATTTCCAAATGTCTCTCCCATCTGTGATAAGTGCCTAACTAAAGAGGCAACAATAGCACATTCATTTGTCTCCTGTGCAAAACTTCAGAAATTTTTGTAGGAAATTTTTGAGATTTTTTCAAAAATATTTAAATTAAGACTGGACCCAAATACAGAATTGATTCTTTTCGGAACAATGAAAGCCTGTTCCGAACTCACTACATTTCAAAGATGTTTATTAAACTACGGTTTGATAACGGCAAAGAAAATTATACTTAAATTCTGGAAAGACGCTCCTATCCCAACGTTTAAAATGTGGATTACAAATATGTCGGATATACTACATCTTGAGGAAATGAGACTTGTTCTAGCAGGAAAACAAGAGCAATTCTTAAGAATATGGTCACCTTTCATTGATTTGTTACGAGTGTAATATGGTGCAACACAACCCTGGAAAATAATTCTTTTAGAACTAGGTGATGGGTGTGAACAGTCAGGAATTAGACACATTCCCTTTCCTTCTTGCTTAGCCTTACCTTTTTTAGATTCCTTACTTATTTTTTTTTCCTTTTCTTAAGGCCCCCCCCTTTTTTTTCTTCTTCTTTTCTTTTCACATTTTCTAGCATGCAGACTACTTAACCATTATCATTCACTTAATGCCAATTACTGCGGACTACACTTCACTACTATCCTCACTCTTTTCTGCTTTCTCTTTTTTCTTTTCTCCTTTTCTATTATAGGTTAAAGTTTACAAAAAAGGAAAAAAAAGAAGTTGTACAAGAAATGTAATATGTTGCATATTATGATTAAGATGTATGTGCATTGCTTCTAATAAAATAAAAAAAATTTAAAAAGAATTGAAATTCCAGGCCACTGGTTACTAGATCAATAACGTAATCACTCTGTTGTGTCAATCGTCTACAGATTATAATGAACAGACTGTGTGGAGAATCATAAGAAACTGCATACTACTGGAAATGGAGAAACCAAAGACAGACAGAAATTGAAAACAAAATTATTATGGGTGAATGGCTATAATTATAACAACACCATAATACTCTGAGTCAGCAAAGTTTCAGCGGCAGATAAGATGAAGCAGGTTTAGAGGTAAAGTCGTGTTGTTTAAGAAAGTCTTTGCGTAAGCAGTATTATTATATCCTCATTTGTAAATAACTTCAAGTGCAGCAAAAATGTCAATATTTTTGTTGCATTGAATTACAAAGTTATTATTAGAGGAAAACAAAGACGTGGATTGAAGGACGCAATTTCTAACAGCCTTCATACCTCAAACTGGGGCCAGTTCATAGGCATTCCTGGACCATATGTACATCTGAACCATTTAAGGTCTTCCTGAGGATCTGCTGTTTTAATAACATGCTCCAACTCTTGATATATTGCGCTATAGCTTTGAAAGCAAAAGAGGTATGTTAAAGGAATAGTCATTTATAGAATTTATATCAAGCATCAGAAATTAAAAATCTCTTTAGCCACACATTTACATTAGTGAGTTATTCTCTCATCCCTTGCTCCTGTTCAGCTTGCAGTACCATCTCTAAAGCATTCAACAATTTTGTCGTTACTTTTAAATTTTATTCAAGAATTGGCAAAGTGTTCTTTTTGAACCACAGGAGAATATCAACTTTGATTAAAATTAAGACATGTATTACACCTATCTCTTGAGTTAGAAAGTATAAGAAACATGCGATCAAGACTTATTATTTGAAAGAGCAAGCAGTTTTAGTCATGGAGTTAAAGAAAGAAAAATCTCTCTTCTGAAATGTTACAGTTAGATTTTAAATGACATTACACCTAAATATTTTCTCTTTATCCTTTTATGCTGGACCATTCATTGCTTAAAGAGCCTGTTTCTATCAGCATGTTCTAGTCCTTCACAATTTATACATCTCTATCAAGTTGGTTTATTTGGAAACTTTGCACAGCATATTGTTTGGTTATATTTTATTGCAGGAGCCTGCCTGGAGGGAAATGTAGAAAATCCAGCTGCAGAAAAACTATGAAGGATGTGGGAACATACAAGAAATGTCATCAGAATATTTTATTCCTCACCTGGTGGCAGATAAGTCAAGATGTTGTTTAACTTCCGAGAGGACTTCTTGAAAAAAATCTAGCCGCTTGTTTTCAAAATGTTGACATTGTTCAAACACTTGCTCCATATTTTCCATATATTGCGGAGTGCATTTATTTAATTCGTCTAGATTTTTCTCATACTTTTCCTTTGACTGGAACATATGAAACCGATTGAGAAAGTTGCATCAGCTGAGCCTCATAATCTAACCAGCACAATTTATATATAAGCATTACTTTAAAGGTAATTACTAGCTTGTGATATTTCCATACTTCTATTGAATGAAACAAAATTTTAAATATATATTGTTTTAAATTTAGTGTAAAAGAATGAATTGTATATTTTACTATCCAAATTAAATAATTCAATCTTACAACCCATTTTGGCAGTCGTTCCAATCAATGTGACAGCTAATCGTATTTGCAACAAGTAGACTAATGTGAGCCAACTTTGTGTAAATTATTTCCTATACTGTCCAATGCAGGTTGGCTGTGGCAACATCCTGCAGAACCAGTGAAACCAATGAGTCATTTCTATTGGATTCTTGATTAGTACAGCATATCAGGGGTTATGGGGAACAGGCCGGAGAGAGAAATAGATCAGCCATGATTGAATGGCGGACTAGACTTGATGGGCCAAATGGCTCACCTGTACTACCTTCTGTGCCCTTGCTTACTCTAATGTGGAAGAGTTCTCTTCCGTTAATTGAGTTGGTGGGTGGCAGGTAAAATAAGGAGGGGGATCCTTTGGCACTGTCTGATAATGAAATCATGCACTTCCACAAATTTGAGTATTTCCAGACCCTAACCTAACAGAATGACTTCTTCACTGTCTCCAGCACTGGAGCAGGTCACAACAAGGGACTGTGATGTAGGGGTTGAGCAGCTGCTAGATGTGACTTGGTAAGTGTGACTTACCAAGTCAAGCTGGTACTTGTGTTTAAGAAGGAACTGCAGATGCTGGAAAATCGAAGGTAGACACAAGTGCTGGAGAAACTCAGCGGGTGCAGCAGCATCTATGTAGCGAAGGAAATAGGCAACGTTTCGGGCCGAAACTCTGAAGGGTTATTTCTATGCCTATTTCCTTCGCTCCATAGATGCTGCTGCACCCGCTGACTTTCTCCAGCACTTTTGTCAAGCTGGTACTTGTGTGTTTGACACCATTTTCAACTATATATCATGGCATTTGAGTCACAAACACAGGAGAAAGCAAGATTCCTTCCCTGAAAAGTATTATTTTAGAAACCTTGTTTGTAAAATAATTCAATAAATTACTGTTCTACTTTAGACCATAAGGTACACCATTGAATTTAATTTCCTAACAAATCTTTAATATCAGCATAGAAATAACACAACAAAGTAATACTAAACTCCAATTATATTCTAAAAAAGACACAGAGTGCTGCAGTAACTCAGCAGGTCAGGCAGCATCTCTGGAGAACATGGATAGGCAATGTTTCGGGTCGGGACCCTTCTTCAGACTTAAGGTCCCGACCTGAAATGTCACTGTCCAAATTCTCCACAGATGCTGTCTGACCTGCTGAGTTACTCCAGCACTTTGTCTGTTCCTTATGTCCACTTATTTTCTTGTATGTACTTTATAAAGCGGGGATGAGCTTCTAGCGAGCCAACGGCCATCCACACTTCAGCAGAAGCTGCGATCACAGTCGTACATAGCATCGTAAGGAATGATAATAAAGCACACACACCAGAATCCTATACTTCCAGCAGCGGAAGTCCGTTGGAACTGGAGGACAGAGATGTGTGGTGTGTCCGTCACTGTTCCCGTCGGAAACCAGCACCACTGCGTCGCTAATGTTTTCAACGATGATGAATAATGAATGAATGTACTTTATAAACCGGCCATCAGTAGTCAGAGTCACTGAGGAAGACTTTGCAGAGTTGATTAGATTGAAACTTGTGAATGCAGACTTGACTGGGTGTCTATCAATGCTAATTTATACAATATGTACACCCAGCAGAGAGATATTGGGAGACTCAAGCCAATGCCTGGATTCATAAACGTTTGACCGAACCTTGAATATCAGAATTTCTTTTTTCTTCTTCAAGTTGTAAAATGGTTTTACCTTTTGAACATCCTGTTTAGATTTTTCAACCTTATCCTGCAGTTTCTTCAGTTGTTCTGGATTTGTGTTTGATTCTGACCGATTGTTTGATTCCCTGGATATTGCTAATTTCTCCTCTTTACAAGCTGCATGATAGGCTTTCTTGGCAACTTCCACCTAATAAATGAAAATAATATACAGGTTGTCCGGCTGATCACACAGCTTTTGTTTCAAAACCTCTTTTTCAAAAATTCTCATAATAAATTGTAGCACTTGCCAAATCAAGACAGGCAGTACACAACAATTATTTAATACATCCACTCATAACAACAAAATACAACTAGAATTGCATGGCATTTGATGCAGAGGAACAGTCCATCAGACCAACAGATACAGGTTTTGATACTTCGCACAAGCATCCTCTCCTATTTCATCTTGCTTGAATACTTCTTTTGTTTTGGGTACTATCTCCTTTTAAGTTTACTTTTACTTTATAGGCTGCCATCACATTATAACTAAGCATGGATGCAAGTCCATTGACATCACTGTTAAAGGGCAAACATATCCAAAGGCAGGCAAAACCAATCACCAAAGCAGCAGGGAGAATGATGGTATTTCCTTGCAGCTATGATGTAAAGCAAATTCAGCTCCGCATTGATCTTATCCCTGTCATGTGTGAATCCCAAAAGAATGGCCTATCGATTTTCCAACAATTTTTTTCCTAGAAACAGGTTTCATCTGGAGATGAAATATTTTCTCGTTATAACCGAATAAGTTATTAAACAAAGTTCTGGAGTAACTCAGCGGGTCAGGCAGCATCTCCGGAGCACACAGGTAGGTGACCTTCAAAGGTCGGGACCCGAAATGTCATCTATCCATGTTCTCCAGGGATGCTGCCTGATACGCTGAGCATTTTGTGTTCTTTCCTTGGTAAATCAGCATCTACAGTTGCTTGTTTCTCCACAATATAAAATAACATTATCTCCACTTTTAGCCTTTGATAAGAACTTCCCAATTAGGGTCTGAATTCAATCTGGAAATTAGTTTCAACTGTATTGTCCAGAACACATTTGGAAAGATTTGTACACTGGCAACATTTATCAGTTTTATTTTTGACACATCACTTGTTGTTCCCTACCTCTTTCAATTTTTTGGCCCATGGCTTCTGTGCTTTACGGAATCCATCATCTGTCTCCTTAGTTTCTTTGAAGCCTGCCATCATTTGTTTGTGGTAGGCCTCCTTCTGCCAGTTCTTGATTTTTTCAAAATCTTCATTCATCAGTGCACTCTTGACCTCCAGATGCAGCTCACTGACTTTCTCAGCCTCCATCATTAGTGATATCCATGCTTTTTCCAAACTCCCGTACTGTGGACCTGTAAAGATGGCATCAACCGATTAACCTGGTCTAACACTTGTACAAATTATGTTGATTATCCCAAGTAATTTCCCAAAATATTAACAGATATCAACATTTACCTTACCTTCAATTTTCATTGAAACTTGAATTGTCCTTATTTAAAATATTCAGGAAGTAAAAAAAGGGTTTGAACAGAAAATATTAAAATGCAATCTGGAAAAGGGTCAATTCTACCTTTAAAAGAGTGATATATCTTTTTTTATATATATTGGCTATAGTAACATAAATCATTTTCATTCATAAGGTTGAAATAACCATATCCTTTATCTGTATGTAAGAGGCCAATTGACCTACACACCCACGTCTTTGTAATGTGGGAGGAAACCAGAGCACCCAGAGGAAACCCACGCTGTCAGAGGGAGAACATGCTAGCTCCGCACAGACAGTACCCAAGGTCAGGATCAAACCCGGGTCTCTGGCGCTGCGAGGCAGCAGCTCTACCAGCTGCGCCACTGTGCAGTCCTTATTTTCACTGGTATAGATAATTTGTGATCACTAGTGTAGGTAAGTGGGCAAAGATTCAAAGGGCACGGGAGGGGAACATTTGCATGGCCAATGGGAAATTGAAGGGAGAATGGGACTGATTGACTTGCTCTGCTGGTAGCCAGTGCAGCCAAAATGTGTTGTAATAAGCAAGCAGCTGACTTCAGAGAACGGAATGCTATTTTTTCCCTAGATTGAATGCAGCGCCACACAACCTCCATGTATTACTAGGAACTGAAGTCACCAGGACCACTTGCAGTGAGTCAGAGTTCAGTGCACCTTGATGCATAATTGCATCCATCCCCATTGCCGCCTGAAGCAGCTACTGTTTACAAAAGTGATCCACACTGAATCACCTGGTTAGAAAGGTAATACATGACTTTCTTTTCTGAACGGCAGGACATTTTTTTGTTATTAATATGCGACTGATGCGTATGGGTGTTTTTTCCTTTTCGTCAGCTACACACTGGTTAATAGATCAGCACGATTCAAATTGCCACAGAAGGCTGTAGAGGTCCAGTCAGTGGATATTTTAAGGCAGAGATAGATAGATTTTTGATAAGTACAGGAGACAGAGGTTATGGGGAAAAGGCAGGAGAATGGGGTTAGGAGGGAGATAGATCAGTCATGATTTGAATGGCGGAGCAGACATGATGGGCCAAATGGCCTAATTCTACTCCTATCACTTGTGACCTTAAATTCTCCGGCCTTCTGCATTGTTGCAGACAATTCAGCATAGTTTACACCAATGTAAACCAGCAAAGAATAAGCTTCAAAAACAAGTCTTTCCATCCAAGAAATATGAAAATGATTTATTGATTATTTTCACAAAAAGCCCTTTCAAGACCTCTTGATGGCAATGATGAGAGGTTAGAACATCCGTTTACCTTTCTCCAGCAGCTGTTTCCACCTCTTGGCCCACTCTGTAAGTTGTTGAGCATAACCCTTCTCTATACGGGCTCGCTCATGGACACAATTCATAAGATCACTACAGAGTCTGTGGCCATCATCAATGCGCTTTACGGAGCGCTTATAGTTCCCAACCTACACAACAAGGGAAAAATTACATCAATATTGTTAAATAAAAATTATGTTTGGGAGCAAATTACTACTAGTTAAATAAATGTAGCACTTTAAGGTTAAAAGAATCAGAGGGATTGCTCAGAAGGTCAGGCAGCATATTTGGTAAAGCGCCGTTTCTCTCTCGGACAGAAGTAATACAGTTTCTCTCACCATAATAGCTGCCTGACCCGCTAGATATTCCCTGCACTCATTTTACTTCTGGTTTCCAGCATCTACAATATTTTGGTTTCACAAAATTGTAGTTGTCGTCAAGGAACAGCGGGTCAGGCAGCTTCTATGGAGGAAATGGACAGGTGACGTTTCGGGTCAGATCCCTTCTTCAGACTCAAGTCTGAGGAAGGGCCCCAATCAGAAACGGGCTTGCCCATTCACTCCAGAGATGCTGCCCAACCCTATAGGTTCCTCTAGCACTGTGTAGGAAGGAATTGCAGATGCTGGTTTAAATCGAAGATAGACACAAAATGTTGGAGCAACTCAGCGGGACAGGCAGCATCTCCGGAGAGAAGGAATGGGTGGCGTTTCAGGAGAAGGGGCTCGACCAAAACGTCCACCATTCCTTCTTTCCAGAGATGCTGCCTGTTCCCGCTGAGTTACTCCAGCATTTTGTGTCTATCCTCTAGCACTGTTTTGTTTAAGGTTTCAGCACAGCAGTAGCAATAAATGCCTTTGAGTCTGAACCCTGAGGGAACTTGCCTCATTCAGTGCAGTCGTCAGTGAAAGCTGCACAGAAGGAGGGCCCACATTCAGATGGGACAATAAAGCACCAAACCCAGCTGGCATCTCACAAGAGCAGATTCAACTGCTCTTCGTCTTCTAAGGAATATTTAATTACCGAACCAGCATCTCGAAAACCAAACAGATCATCTGATCACTTTTTATATAATTTTCTCTGCACAAAATAGCTGATGCTCTTTGAATATTGCAGTGGGCAAATGAGTCGTCAATGTAACATTTTATCTTAATGACTTACTGTTATTTTGACTGTGCTGAAAATACGTCTTTAATTTTAAGAGTGTAATGTTTTGAATGGTGGGGGGGGGGGGGGGGTGTGGAGTGCTGAGCTATCACAAATAAACATGCCAGAAGATTTTTATTATTATTATCTAAACTTTATTTTAAACCTTGGATTTTAAAATCACTGATTTCATATGAATGCCATTACAAGGTAAACTTGTTTAAGAAGAAACTGTAGGTGCGGAAAAATCGAAGGTAGACAAAAATGCTGGAGAAACTCAGCGGGTGAGGCAGCATCAATGGAGTGAAGGAAATAGGCGACCCGAAACGTTGCCCATTTCCTTCGCTCCATAGATGCTGCCTCACCCGCTGAGTTCCTCCCGCGTTTTTCGTCTATTACAAGGTAAACTTGTCTCTTTGGAATTGAAAATTCAAGTAATCTGCAGGTGCTGGCAAACTAAAATTTTTTAAAAAGTATGGAAATACTGTGTTTTTATTTTAGATTCAGCACCTACACAGTGAGATAAAGAGTTAACTTTTCGGGTCAGTGACCCGTCAGAAAAGAAGTATGTTTTAAGTTGCAGGTGGGAGGAGCAGGAGGGGGAGAACAATGGGAAGGTCTACAACAGAGTGGAGTCGTCCAAGTTTCGCCATGTTTTTGGATCTGTCTGGTCTCAATGCAGCAATCACAGAGAGAAATGATCAAGAAAGGAGCTTGCTAGAAATGTCAGAGGCAGAATACTGAATTTTCCAGTTGCTCGAAATATCCAGACCTGTCAGACCGAGAAGAGCTGAGCTCTGGTTATAGTTGGATGATCTTAGAATCAATGACTTATTAAAGTGACATTCAGCCTGTGACTTTATTTCTGTATCCACCTTTGACTATTGTCAAGTGCACCGAGGTACAGTGAAAAGCTTTTTTGTTGTGTGCTTTCCAGTCAGCAAGAGGACCACACATGATTACACACAAGACCATAAGATCAAAAGTGATAGGAGTAGAATTAGGCCATTCGGCCCATCAAGTCTACTCCGCCATTCAATCATGGCCGTGTAGGAAAGAACTGCAGATGCTGGTTTAAATCGAAGGTGACCCGCTGAGTTACTCCAGCATTTTGTGTCTACATTCAATCACGGCTGATCTATCTCTCCCTCTAGACCCAATTCTCCTGCCTTCTCCCCATAACCTCTGACATGAAAAACATTTAGTGCAAGATAAAGTCCAGTAAAGGCTGATTATAGGTCCTATTCTTCTTTGACCCAAGCTGTTTTCAAGGGAGCCCAATATTAATTCAAGGATCAGGAATTTATCCTCTATCAAGATTTGTTGCAGCACTAAGGATTCTATGTTGATTGCAACATTTTCTGATTACCATCTTTTACTGGTTATTATGTCAAAACATTGGTTCTGGCATAAGGTCATCCATCTGTAAAATTAATTTATTTTCTTTGAGCAAATGAGAGAGATACAACACAGAATCAGGCCCTTCGGCCCACCAAGGAGTCCCTACCTAAAAATACTCAATTGGTCTTACGAGCACTTACCTTACAAAATAACCTACAAAATACATGAACAATATCATATTTTTAAAATAAATTATCGTATATGGATAGGGTTGGAAACAACCTGACAGCAGACTAGAGCTTGCCTAACTAGGTCCGTGGACTGGTTATATTAATACCGGGTGGAGCACATTAGGGAGTAGTGAACCATAGTTAGAGAGCATATAGTTAAGAGGAACCATCGATATAAACAAAAAACACTTTAATTACTATCTGTGATTAGTTCTGAAAAGACAAGGTGCAGCTGTGTAAATGTACAGCATGCTATACTGGATCAGAGGTTACACAACAGGGCGGCCCATGGCGCAAAAAAGTAGATTCTATCTAGAGGCACCACGGTGGGGCAGCAGTAGATTTGCTGCCTAATAGCCCTGTCCCACGGTGCGAGTCCACCCACGAGTTATCCCAAGTTAAAGAAAAAAATCAAACTCGTGGTTTTCTACGAGATTCCAAGTTTATGTTCACGAGGATCATTCCTGACAGGCAGACTTGGCGAACCTTTTTTTTACTCATCTTTTTTTTCCTCTGTCCAGCTGCCGAGTTAAGAGTACCCACGAGTTAATACGGTAAACTCACGAGTCACTACGGTAAACTCACGGGCTATACGGTATTACAACGAGTTTAAAAGCATCAACATTTTCCTTCAAGAGTATATTTGACTTGTGGAAATCTTTCAACATGTTGAAAAATTTTCACGAGTTAACACGTTTCCCGAGTACCTGCCGTTAGCGTTACGAGTCACTAAGTTACATCCACGAGGTCGGACGTTCCCACTACGTTCATTCTACGTGATTACCACGAGTTTGATTTGTTTTTAACTCGGGATAACTCGTGGGTGGACTCGCACCGTGGGACAGGGGTTTTGCAACGCCAGAGACCCGGGTTCAATCCTGAACGCTGTATCTCTAAACTAAACTAAACAGGGAGCCGCTTGACACAAGTGGTTTGGAAACCGATCACCAAGTTTCATAGGTAGTGGTCGAGAACAAATCCCTATGCAACAAGGGGTGAGTGTATAACCAAGCACTTCTAGTTTAGTGAGCGATGTTGATTTGAAGTGCAAATTCAGCAAATCGAATCAGGCAAATTCAAAACATGGGATGTAATACAAAGCAACAGTTCAACCATACCTCCCAGAAGCTGTCACTGGGGGCATCAATCATGACTGAATCATCGTACGACATGATCGCGTTTGGAATATTCTCACAGATCAGCTATATACCAGAGCTGGCAGTTCAAAATCTTCCAAGAGCTGAAAGTAAAGTGAAAAACGAATATTAATTGAAATTACACAAAGCAACAATAATTATAGTTTTCAACAAAATTGCATTAAAGAATCTGTTTTGACATTGTGGTTTATTTTTTAAATTGAGCACTGGGACAATTCTGCATGCCATTCAATAGGTGAGAAAATTCATTGTAAAATATTAAATATACAGGAAATAACATCAGCTCACATAAAACGTTACAATATCGATGAAGGCATGTAAAAATCAGCATGCAACAAAAGCTTTTTACTGTACGTTGGTACAAGTGACAATAAACTAAACTCACGCCACTCAAATGCTAGAATATTTTCGTCAGGGATTTGCCAGGGACATTTTCTTCCCAGCTGTTTTCAGGCACCTGAACCATCCTACCAACAACTAGAAAGCAGTCCTGAACTACCATCTACCTCATTGGAGACTCTTTGATTGGACTTTCCTAGACTTTATCTTGCACTGAACATTATTCCCTTTATCATGTCTCTGAACACTGTAGATGGCTCGATTGTAATCACCTATAGTCTTTCCGCTGACTGGTTAGCAAGCAACAAAAGCTTTTCACGGTACATCGCGGTACACATGACAATAAACTAAATTCAACTCAACGTCAGTTTTACTGTCAAGTCAAGTCAAGTTTATTCGTCACATACACATACGAGATGTGCAGTGAAATGAAAAGTGGCAATGCTTGCGGATTGTGCAAAAAAAACTACAAAACAGAATGGAACAGAATCACATATTACATATTTGTGGGAGGAAAAAAAAAGAAAAAACAGCAATTTTAAAAAGGCATCACCCAACAGTAAATTGGTTCAGTAGAGTTAGTCCCTGGTGAGATAGGAGTTTACAGTCCTCATGGCCTCTGGGAAGAAACCCCTTCTCATCCTCTCCGTTTTCACAGATCTTGTTGGCTCTGGAGTTGCATCTTCTGATGTGTAGTTCCCATAGTGCGTTCGGCTGGACGCACTACTCTCTGCAGAGCCTTCTTGTCCTGGGCAGAGCTGTTCCCAAACCAAATTGTGATGTTTCCGGACAAGATGCTTTCCACAGCCACTGAGTAGAAGCACTGGAGGATCCTCAGAGACACTGGTGTACCTTTGCAAAGAGTGGTAACGAAGCTCAAATCCCACGGGCAAGTTTGGTGTGAAAGATCAAACTGTTGGGGGAAGCCGAGATGATTTGAAGTATCGAGCAGCGAAATACTTCAATTGCAAAAAGGACATGTAATCTCAGTAAACCTAGGCCCAGAATTGCAGACGAGGATAACAGGAGGCAAGATGATTCTCAATTTAAGTCATAAAGCAGTAAAGCAGAGAAGCAGGCCCTTCGACCCCCCTTGTCTGCTGACCAAACTAGATTGCCTGCATTTGCTCTCTGAAGCCTTCCTATTCACAATTTATGACTCAAGTTGTGCAATGTAAACATTCAAAAGTAATCTATGCCTCAGTATCTGCATTCATCAATCACAGTCAACAAACCATGGTTTGTTACCGATGTAGATCTTTCTTAAAAAAGCTTCACTGAATTGCTGCCAAAATGTATAAAGAGTATCAACTAGATCTTGGACTTTCTGACAGAGAGACCGCAGTCAATCCGTGTTGGCAAGAACACTTCAGGCTCGATCACGCTGAGCACCGGCTCCCCTCGAGGCTGTGTGCTCAGCCCGCTGTTGTTCACATTGCTCACACATGACTGTGCTGCCAGATTCAGGGACGATAAGATCATAAAATTTGCGGATGACACAACAGTGGTGGGACTCATCAGCGGAGATGATGAATCAATGTACAGGAAGTAAAACAACTAGTGGACTGGTGCGGCAAAAATAATCTAGAATTAAATGTCGACAAAACAAAGGAGATGGTTGTCGACTTCAGGAGGGCGCAGCCAAAGCATGCACCCCTTAACATCAGTGGCGCCACAGTGGAGAGAGTGGAGAGCATAAAGTTCCTCGGGGTGCAAATTACAGACAGCCTCACCTGGTCCAGGAACACCACTGGGACTGTCAAACGGGCCCATCAGCGACTGCACTTCCTGAGGAAACTAAAACAGGCCTCACTCCCCACCAACATCCTCAGGACTTTCTACAGGGGTACAGTGGAGTCTGTACTCACGTACTGCATAAATACGTGGTATTCCACCTGCAACTGCTCGGACAGGAAGGCTCTGCAGAGGGTAGTGAGGGGAGCAGAGAAGATCATTGGCGTCTCCCTACCCTCGGTACAAGAACTGTTCCAGAGCCGCTGTCTGAAAAAAAGCTCAGAGAATTACTAAGGACAAACTGCACCCCCTCCACATACACCTGGATCTCCTGCCATCAGGCAAGAGATATCGTAGCATCAAAGCCCGGACTACAAGACTGCTAAACAGCTTCCTGCCATGAGGCTGCTAAACAGCCACTCTGTACTCAGTCACCTGATTCTGCGGCTTGGCACGGACACTTTAATAACTGGCAATGGCCACTTCAATAACTGGCACTGGCCACTCAAATCAGCCACCCCGGACATGTTTATGATTGGTTTTACTGTATTTTAACGTTGTTTTTACCTACTTTTTAACTATTTATACTGTTCCATCAGGGACTGGATTGTTTTTAGTGTTATTATGTGTGAAATGTTTTAAATTTCATGTGCGATGCTCCGGTATTCCCTGGGAAACGTCTTTTCATTTTGCACTGTACAACTGTTGCTTGCAAGATGACAATAAAGGTTGATTGATTGATTGATTGAACTACCTTCAGATTAAACCCAGTGGCTTCAAGTACCTGTTCAATTATTTGAACTTTCCTAAAAGCACCTGAACATCTTAAAATAATAGAATAGGTTGGGTGTGAAACTATATTCCAGATTTCGGACCACGGGTCTTCCCCAGGTTATGAACACCCAATTCAAGTCTGGCCTTAGATATGACCAAGCGTTTGAGAGATGGGCAAGATGGATTTTCCGGCTGCTGCGAGGCTGCAGCATCTTCTGCTGTGGGGAGTCCATTTTCAGCAGGGTCTAAATGGTCGAGTTAAACACCCCGGTTCAACTACACGTTGCCCCTGGTTGGCCTACGGTTTTATTTAAATATATTGCTGTCTCATATATCACATGTTTCTGACTTGTGAACTGTTTGAATTGTAAAGAGTTAAGGGCCTGTCCCACTGTATGAGGTAATTCAAGAGTTCTCCCGAGTTTCCCCTGATTCGAACTCAGAGAATTATGGTAATAGCCGTTCGTAGGTACTCGTGGACATTTTTCACAGTGCTGAAAAAACTTCACGAGTTATCGCGTTTCCCGAGTACCTGCCGTTAGCATTACGAGCCGCTACGAGACATCCACGAGCTCCGACGTAGCCGCTACATACTTACCACGTGTTTGATTTTTTAAAACTTGGGAGAGCTCTTGAATTACCTCGTACAGTGGGACAGGCCCTTTATTAGGAACTGAACCCCGTCATAACTTAAGGAGGACCTGTATTAATTTTACTGGGGGTAGACACAAAATGCTGGAGTAACTCAGAGACAGGCAGCATCTCTGGAGAGAAGGAATGGGTGAAGTTTCGGGTCGGGACCCTTCTTCAGACTGATGTCAGGTGAGTGGGCGGGACAGAGATAGAATTTAGTCGGAGATAGTAAGACTGGTGGGAGAACCGGGATGGGGGAGGGGATGGAGAAAGAGGGAAAGCAAGGCCTATTTGAAGTTAGTGAAGCCCTTGCTTTCCCTCAAAATGGTTTAAAACACTTGTTCATGTAAAATGTTATGTAGATATTCCATTGTTATAGCATGATTATTGTACCAAACAGCCATAGATATGTCACTGAATTTTCAATCTAACTGCTCAGAAGGGTCCCGACCCAAAACGTCACCTTATCCACGTTCTCTAGAGATGCTGCCTGACCCGCTGAGTTACTTCAACATTTTTGTCTACTTTGTTACTCGTTATTACTAGAGTTTCCACTTCATTTTGCATCACCTCCTTCCCGCTATCAGTAATATAACTCATTAGTAATACTACAAAATTCTTATGTGGTTGGACAGGCTAGATGCAGGAAGATTGTTCCCGATGTTGGGGAAGTCCAGGACAAGGGGCCACAGCTTAAGGATAAGGGGGAAATCCTTTAAGACCGAGATGAGGAAAAACTTTTTCACACAGAGAGTGGTGAATCTCTGGAACTCTCTGCCACAGAGGGTAGTTGAGGCCAGTTCATTGGCTATATTTAAGAGGGAGTTAGATGTGGCCCTTGTGGCTAAGGGGATCAGGGGGTATGGAGAGAAGGCAGGTACGGGATACTGAGTTGGATGATCAGCCATGATCATATTGAATGGCGGTGCAGGCTCGAAGGGCCGAATGGCCTACTCCTGCACCTATTTTCTATGTATCTACGTATCTATGTACATCAGGACAGGCAGGATAAATGACGAGTAATACTAATTCTAGTCAAGTATTGCTCACATTGGATTCCAGACAAATATGCAAAAAAAAAAAATTGTTCTCCAAGTTAGGGCAGGAACTGAAATCTAAATCTTGATATGATTTATAATTTCCTGTATTACAGCTAAAATACAACTCTTATATTCCTGACTTATTCAGATAATTTAAACCACAATCCATTCTTCAGCACCATGCTCGGGGCGGCCCGGCTGGAGGGAGAAACGACGCCCAAGTCGGGGCGGCCCGGCCAGAGGGAGAAGCGACGCCCAAGTCGGGGCAGCCCGGCCAGAGGGAGAAGCGACGCCCAAGTCGGGGTGGCCTGGCCCGGCCCGGGGAAGAAGCGACGCCCATGTCGGGGCAGCCCGGCCCAGGGGAGGTTCGGCGCCCATGTCGGGGCGGCCCAGCCCGAGGCTGAAGACGGCACGGTACTCACGTGAGGGTGGCTGGGACGGTGTTCTGGCGGTGGTGGCCTGAGTCCGGGGTTCGGCCGCGGGCCAGCGGCTGCGTCTGCAGGACTGGTGGGCGGCAGCTTCGACCACCCCGGGCCGCGGTGGTTGAGCCGCGGGACTGATTTATAACATCGCCCGGGGGGTATCGCCTCAGCGCAGAGGGAGAAGAGGGAAGAACCTGCAGACCTAAGACTTTTGCCTCCATCACAGTGAGGAGATGCTGAGTGGACTCACTGTGGTGGATGTTAATATGTGTTTATTGTTGTTTTTATTGTATTATATGTATGCTGCAATTTCGTCCAGACTTCGGTCTGAATGACAATAAAGGCATATCTATCTATCTATCTATCTTTCTATCTATCTATCTATGATCAGGATAAAGCTGTGTCGCCACTTTCAGGGATAGAATGCATACATTAATACAATTATCGCCCAAATATAGACATTTTGATATCTGGTTTTGTAGTCTCCGTGGTTAATTTGTCAACATAATGCTTTCAGCTATGAATAGCCTTTAGTTTTCTAAACAAATGCACAGGCCTTTAACTTAATAGTAATGTATCATCTCACTTGTTTTGCCAGTTACTGCTGCAATTTATCTGTGAAAATATTTGGCTCATGAACACTGCAAAGTACATACAACATTATTAAAATCCAAACACTATTGCCTTCTAGATATTTTGACTGTTTCAATAAATTCACTCAAACTCAAATCATATTATGCCGTCAATAAAATGAATTCCCCATACTCCCCACCTCTGGATATTTTATTTAACCATGAAATTCCGGACAGTTCATGTGCTCTTTTGGGAATATAAATATCTGATCCTAATTCCCTTGTAGCAAAGGTAGGATAGGGAACAGTGTATGCTAACCGCTAGAATTTAAAAATAAATCACATTTATAAAAAATATTGCTTCTGTGGAGTTCACAGGTAGATAGTAACCACCTAGTGGAAACACAAGGCACTACAGATGCTGGTTTGCAAAAAAGACAAAACGCAATACAATACAATACAGTTTTATTCTGGGGGTCGCGCTCTGGAGAACATGGATAGATAACATTTAGAGTTGGGATCTTTCCTCAGTCTGATTGTGATGGGGGAGGGGCAGAAAATGCTAGAAGAGAGGAGGGGCAGGACAAACCCTAGTGAGTGATAGGTGGATGCAGGTGAAGGGGGTGTTTGATAGGCAGATGGTTGGACAAAGGTCAGAGATGAAAAGGCAAAAAGATGAAAAGACTATCCTGTGGACGATGGGAGACATGCAGGTCGAAAGTAAACAACAAAAGCTCTACCTAACTATACCCTGCAGCTAAAGCCTTCCATTCCAGGTTACATCCTGGTGAATCTCACCTGCATCAATTCTAGTGCTACCACATCTTTTCCACAAAGCAGTGACTAGAAATGCACAAAAATGTGGCCGAACCAATGAATCTACAACATGAATCCCAACTCAATATCTCTGCCAATAAAGGCAAACAAGCTAAACACCTTTACTATCCCATCCACCCCGTGTCACCATTTTCAGGGAGCTATGAACTTACACCCCAAGATCCCTCTGTATATTGTTCAAGAAGGAACTGCAGATGCTGGAAAATCGAAGGTAGACAAAAGTGCTGGAGAAACTCAGCGGGTGCGGCAGCATCTATGGAGCGAACGAAATAGGCAATGTTTCGGGCCGAAACCCTTCTTTAGTCTGAAGAAGGGTTTCAGCCCGAAACGTTGCCTATTTCCTTCGCTCCATAGATGCTGACGCACCCGCTGAGTTTCTCCAGCACTTTTGTCTCCTTCTGTATATTAACACTTCTATGGTCCCTATTTACTGTAAGATCCGCATAGTTCATTATCTAACACTTTTATGGATTAACTTCCAACTCCCACTGCTCTGCCCAATTTTCTAGCTGATCTATGTTCCTCTCCATCCTTACGCAATCATGCTTATTATCTACAACTCCACCACTCTTTGTGTCATCAGCAACCGTACTTATTAGACCACAGATGTTCTTATCCAAGTCATTTATGTATGTGCCAATCAACTCAAGTCCCAGCAGCAATACCTGTGGTACTCCACCCGTTACAGACTCGCAGTCACAAGGACATGCCACAAACACCATCCTCTGCCTCCTATCGTCAAGCCAGATTTGGTTCCAGTGTGCCAAAGCACCTTGTATCCCATGTGCCCTGCCTTTCAGGGCCATTCTACAATGCAGAATCTTGTTCAAAGCCTTGTATCCAATTTCTATTGCCATTGATTTTCTGAGTAACCTTCTCAAAAAAAATCTTTTTTTGTGAACCAGATTTTTCCATTCACATTACCAAGCGGACGCACCCTAATCTGCCGGTTTCTCAAGTGATCGTAAATCCTATCCCTAAGAATTTATTCCAAATAATTACTTTATTACTGAGATATTGCTCACTAGCTTGTGGTTTCCTGTCGTGTCCTGACTGCCTTGCTTGAATATGTGGACAACATTCGCTTTTTTCACTCTTCTTGTACGTGACTCATGACTAAAGATGACACAAAAATCTCAGTCAGAGCCCCAGCAATCTCGTCCTTTACTTCCCATAATACCCGGGCATAGATTTCATCAGGTCCTGGGCCTGGGCTTCAATATTTTTAACACTTCCTCTTTCCTGATACATGCATGCTTCAAACTGTCAGTGTAGGTCTCCTCCAACTATCACTTCTCCCCACCTGGTGAATACTGAACCAAAGTATTCATTCACAACCACAAATATTTCCTGGCTGCACATAGACATTTCCCATTTGCTCTCCAAGGGGACCGACTCATTCCCTAGCCAAACTCTCTGAAGGTTTGCAATCATGTTCAATTCTGTTGGCCAGAGCCACTTTTTGCCCTCCAATCTACTTTCTTAAGATCTCATCTGCACCCTCTATAAACCCCAATGGACTCACTTGATCACAATTTCCTTGACCCGATGTACACGTCTTTGTCTTTCCTGATCAAACCTTCTATTTCATTTGTGAACTGAGGTTCCCGAACCTTACCATCTTCGTTTCTTATCCTTACAGGAACATGCCGACTCTGAACTCTTACTATTTTGCTCTTAAACACTTCCCTTAGTTTCAAAGGAAAACTGTTACAGTATTTTTCTCTTTGCACTACCTGTTGTACTTGCCTGTGATTGATTTGTATTCATGCATAGCATAATTTGACAAGAAAGCACACAAAGAGTTGGGATTAGTATTGCAGATTCGTGAAGTTTGCAGACGACACAACAGTGATTGGGCTGATCACCAACGGTGATGAAACAAAATACAGAGCGGAGGTGCAGAACCTGGCGGACTGGTGCGCTCATAACAACTTGTCACTAAACACCTCCAAGACCAAGGAGCTGATTATTGACTTCAGGAGGTCCCATAATGGAGAATACGCCCCAATCTCCATTTACGGGGATAGTGTGGAGAGAGTGTCCAGCTTTAAGTTTCTGGGCACTCACATTTCAGAGGACCTCACATGGTCCACCAACACCGCTGCGCTGGTCAAGAAGGTACAGCAACGACTGTTCTTCCTGAGGACATTAAAAAAGACTGGTCTGCCCCAACAGCTGCTGACAACGTTCTACCGCTGCACCACAGAGAGCATATTAACGTATGGCATCTGTGTGGTATCTCAGCTGCACGGAGGCAGAGAGGAGAGCTCTTCAGCGCGTCGTCCACGGAGCGCAGAGGATCATTGGGACAGAGCTACCAGCCTTGGAGGGCATCTACCACACACGGTGCCTCAGGAAGGCTGCCAGCATCCATAAGGACTCATCACACCCTTGTAACGGACTGCTTGAACTACTTCCCTCCAGCAGACGTTACAAGGCCTTCTACGCCCGAACCTCCAGACTCAGAAACAGCTTTATTCCAAGAGCTATAGCGGCTCTGAACCGGCCCTGCCGAGTACCCCCCCACCCACCCCCCCTGGACAGTCTCCCTCGGATGGTCACGTCACTCAGCTTGCTTGCTTATTTATTTATTTTACTTTTCTTGTACATCGGTGGAGCTGCATACTAAATCTCGTTGCACTGACGTGCAATGACAATAAAAGATATTATTATTATTATTATTATTCATCGGCTAGGCCACGTTTGTGTGCGTTTCTACTCACTGCATACGTGCAAGAATTGATGCAGAAGAGATTCACCAGGAGCTGCCTGAAATGGAAGGTTTCAGCTACAGGGAAAATTGAAAGGGCTGGGAACGTTGTCACTGGGGTAATAGGAGGCGGAGAGACTTCATCCTAAACGTTTACAAAAATTTTAAGAAAATAAGATTGGGTAAACAGTCTTTTTCCAAGGCTAAGGGAGTGTAAACTAGAAGACGTGTTTATGGCAAGAAGGGAAATAGTTAAAGGAAATCTGAAGACCAAATCTTTCCATGCAGATGGTGGTAGGTATGTGAAACAAGCTACCAGAGATGGTGGTAGAGGCACCTTCAGTGTTCAAAAAGCATTCGGACGAGTACACAGTTAGGAAAGGAAAAGAGTGATATTGGCCAAATGCGGTAAAATGGGTTTGGCATAGATAGGCATCTCGGTCGGCAAGGACTTGTCAGGGCCTATTCACGAGCTCTAGGACTGTGGCTCTAAATCCACGGGTAAAATAACAGCCAAGGATGTGATGTTTACTAACCAAAACAATCTGCAGTAAAAGTGCCAAATCAATGGCAGTAATTTTCCAGTTCATTGTGAGAACAGGAAATCTTAGTACAGTACAATAGACAAGGAGGTGGGGCAGGGAATCTGTACACACTGCAATTGAGAATTCATGGATCTCTCAACAACATGACATTGAGCACCATTGCCAGATTTTAAGGGGGAAATTTTAAAATTTAATGCAAGCAGACAGCTCTCCACCTGAATTTCAGTTTCTCCTCATCTCATCATTCAATTACATTAAAATTGTGTTTCTTGATTTCTATATTGAAATACTGCTTGATGCTGTTTTGTAGAGCTACATGCAGTTGTTGTACAGCCAGAGACCAAAATTAGAGACCATCCCTTAAGTTTGCCGGAAGTTACGAATAAAAAATATATTATGGATAATTTTGAAAAGCAAAACAAGTGCTTTAAATTAATCAATGTGAAAACGTGACTGTTTATTATACCAATGTTATCTCAAGTACATTGAGTGAATAACAACCCATAACAAAGAGACCAATCAACCTACTTTAGCTCGTCATACAAATATTTCCTTCCACTGTTCTACCTAGAAGACTGTGCCAGATGTTTATCACTGGTTGAAGTTCTCCTGACATCTGTTTTGAAGCTTCCTTTTTAGTCTTTTTAACTTGGTATCTTCTTGCATCAGGCACATATGGAAATGATATTTCAGATTTACCTTATCCGTGCCATTTTTGTCTGACATAATGTCTCATCAATCATTTCCTGCTGGTGCTAACAAGGTATTTGTCTCCTTAATATCTGTGATCATCCTCAACTCTCCCCGCCATAATGATTTGCCTTCCTCAGGAGATTGCAGTGTTAGAATCAGAATTGTTATAAATCAAGACCCAGTGAGTCCGCATTTGCTTTTGGTACAGTAATCTTGTCCATCTCAATACTTTGTTCCTTCCTGTAGCCCTGCAAAAAAAAGTTCCTTGTACTCTTTTCATCAAGGCAAGGATCCTGAATGTTTTTTGTTATTGTTCTCACAAGGCATTCTACATCAATCCCACCCCCCAAAAGAAATAATATGTATACACCCTGATTGTTCTGTTCCTGCCCTTTTGATTTGTGCTATTTGATTTGTGTCTCCCTGTCATTCTTTCAAATGAAAGGTAACACAAAATGCTGGAGTAACTCAGCGGGACAGGCAGCATCTCTGGAGAGAAGGAATGGGCGACGTTTCGGGTCGAGATCCTTCTTCAGACTGAGGTTATTTGATTATTTCACTTCTTTATTTTAAAAGCTTCATCTGACACTCATCTCCCCATTCTGCCAACATTTCCATCTCATGCTTGACCACAACCACGTCATCTGCAAAGTTTGAAATTTTAACTTGCACACCCAGACAATAATTAATCATATAAACACATGCTGGTGGAACACCAGAGTTTACCATCTGTTTGAACAATTCTTCCTAAATATTTGGTTTATATTCAGAAATTTAGCATGACTTCAATTTACATTGAATATGGTTAGATGCTGCAAGGAAGAACATTGTAAATGTCACCATAGTCTGTGAAACTATTGAGTCCGAAGAAGGGTCTCGTCCCAAAATATCACCCATTCCTTCTCTCCAGATACGCTGCCTGTCCCGCTGAGTTACTCCAGCATTTTGTGTCGGTCTTCTTTTTTTTTCACTTACATTTTTATTGTTTTTTCACAGAGATATATACAAAACAGTGCAACACCATCACCATAAATAAAACAAAATAAGAAAAACACCAATCAAAATAAAAAAATTAATAGATGGGGAAAAAAAGTAAATACATTTAAAAATGGAATAAGACCGTGTGGTTCACTTACCAAATTAAAAAAAAACGTTACAATGATTAGTTATCTGGAGATATTTCAATATTCACACAAACATACCATCTAGTTCTATATAACACAATCTTCCCATATCTAGCTCGCCATTTGTCTAGTTGGTGTCATGGCTCAAATAAACGGTCCATTTTTCCCAGATCCTTTCAAATGAATTCTCCTCGACTCTCAAGGAATATGTTTCTCCATATTAAAGATGTCTCGCACAATTTCTAACCACTGTTCCTGTTTTGGACTTTTTTCCATTAAGCCACTGCCTGATAATGGCCTTCTTACTTGCTGCAAGCAAAACTTTAATCAAATATGTATCCTCTATCTTTACAATATCTTTAATGTGCCCCAGATACATCACAGGGCAGGTATTTGGGATTTTATAACCCAAGATATTTTTAACTCATTTTGTGTCTATCTTCAAAGTTAAGAAGCCTCTATATTTAAAAAAAGAAATCTGATATACTGTACAATTAAGTTTTGTGGAAGAATTATTTATTCATTACTACTGAATTGAGAATTCCTTTCCCTCAGTCTTTTTTTCACTCCCCATATTTAATCTTGCATTTCCTCTTTTCTCTCTTTATTTGACTTGACAAGACCTCACCCGCCATCTCTCTTTAGCTTCCTTCCAAGTTCCACGTCATCTTTACCCAAGTACTGCCACCTCAGCCTTGCTGGACGAATGTGCTGAGATTCCACTGTTGCAATCAAGGATCAGCACAAACAGCACATAAAATAAGGAGCAGCAAATTTGGCCACACCAGTCACTCGATCCCAATAATTTGAGTAAATCTACAGTTACTTTAAAATCTACTATAAGAGATTAAAACTATATTGTGCTTATAAGGTCCAAAACTAATCAGTCACAGCTTAGCTACAGCGTATAGCTATTAAAAAGCTTCAGAATATGCCATGGGTTGCATTTTCTGTTGAGGTATTATACTTTGCCCTCACATGCACTGAATTTTATCAGCTACTGATGAAAACCAAATTAATTTGACGTTTAAATCCCCCAGGCAAAACTGAACACCAACAAGAGACTTAATCATGAACTGCGCAAGGGAAGAAATTGTTGGGAGAATTCCCACACATCCAAGCAATTACTTTTATTCTACAAATGAGCACGGATGGAACTTTAGGGCGAGGGGAAATCACCGAGAGTAAGTAGAGGTCATAGAGGGACTTGAAAATAAGGATAAGAATTTTTAAATTAAATCATTGCTTCATATAAATCAACAAGGATAATGGGTAAAAGGGATCAGTAATTTGGATAACCTAATTTACAGAGGGCAAGATGAAGATGGATGGCCAGCCAAGAGCCTGCTGTTCAATCCCAGGAACAAAGGCAATAGATGATAGTTTGAGCAATAAATTACATTGCACAGGCCTTCTAATGGTGGCATTTTATTTTGATTGAAAGACACTGCATGGGAACAGGCCTTTTGGCCCACCAGGTCCACGCTGACCATCTGTTCACACTAGTTCTACGTTTTCCCACTTTTGCATCCTCACCCTGCACACTGGGACCAATTAACCTACAAACCTGCACCTCTTTGGGTTGTGGGAGGAAACCAGAGCACCCAGAGGAAACCCATACGGTCACAGGGACAACCAGTAAATTCCACAAACAGCACCCTAGGTCAGGATTGAACCAAGGTCTTTGGTGCTGTGAGGCAGCTGCTCTACCAGATGTGGCACTCTGCTACCCAAAGTTCATTCCTGGATCTTACACCAAGGTTGTAAACAGCCCGGTTCAGTTTGAGATGTTTCCAGGGTGAGGTGCTATCTAGGGACATGAGGCAGTGCCCATGGGGACATCAGATTGCATATATTTTCAAAGAGCATTACCAAAGGGCAGTAAGTTGATCAGAATCAGGGCAAGAGAGGCATTAGAAAACAATGGATCAGGTCGCAAGAAGAAGGGTTACTGGATGTGAGCAGTTAGATACAAGTGTGGGCTCACCTTGGTGGATGACTATACCCCTCAAGGGCTATTTCAGTACAGTAGACGGTTTGGATTAAGGGTTTGGCACCTAGATGGCTGAGGCAGAGGAAGTAAGGGGTGTTAAAGAACTTAAATTGGATGAACAGAGTTCTCGGGAGAGCTACACACAAAATACTGGAGTAACTCAGCGGGACAGGCAACATCTCTGGAGAGATGAAATGGATGACGATTTGGGTCGAGACCCTTCTTCATACTCAGGAGAGCTGCAAGGCTGCAAAGATGAGATGGGACAAGACAATGGAAAGATTTAAAAACTGCACAAGTACACCAACCTAGCCTCAATTATTCTTCCTCAAAATCCAAACCTGTTACAATTCTCTACATTAAGAGTACACTTTTTGGTCTCATTATTTCTCACTACGGGGTGGAAGATTGCAACCTTCACGTGGTCCGCCCTGTTTTGACGAATGCAATCAACCTGCCGTGCACAATCAAATAAGATCAAATAGAACAAGTTGTCCTACAACTTTAGGCTGTGCACGCCATACGCAAGAAGAAGAAGATTTCTCACTACGTGTTTTACAGAAAGTCAATTCTAATTTTTACCTTCCCTTAAATTCATCCCTACCTATAGGTGTGCCACTACAAACTAAAATCCATAACTTCATTTTTCTTACTCCTTTTCCCATTTGTCAGTAGTGCATTCCTCCAGATTAAATACATTATTTCTGTTTTTCCTCTTGTTCTGTTTTAGGTAGATCCCTCCCATCTCCTCCTCTTTTAATTCAATCTTGTTGCCTTGCATTTCTTGATTTTGGGTGCACTGGTATAAAATACTCATCTTAACCCATCACTTATCAGCCTGAAGGCGTCTGAAGAAGGGTCTCGACCCAAAACGTAACCTCTTCCATTTCTCCAGAAATGCTGCCTGACCTGCTGAGTTACTCCATCATGTTGTGTCTATCTTCGGTGTAAGCCAGCATCTGCAGTTCCTTCCTGCACACTTTTCAGCCACACTTGATTCTCACAAGCGCAAAGCTCCTTTCTGTGCTCCATGATTTAACTCACGGACCTTGTGCTTCCTGCACCTCTCCATCTATGCAACCTCATGGCTTATCTTTCCCCAATGTTGCAATCAAATTCAACCATCTCTCACCACATCCCAGTATCTCCCTTCTGATTCCACTTTCTTCTACAACCAACCCTGGAACAAAAATTCCACATCACTTACACCAGCACAGTTAAACATATCCATCCCAAGTGTTATTACTGTTTAAATCCTGAGCACGTCAGACTTGCATTTGGTTGTTTAACGTTGAATGGAACTTGCTTACGGAACAAATTCCAAAGGGGATTTTCCAAATAGTCTCAGCGCAAGAGGAGAAATAGGATCATCTGAAAGTATGCAGATTTTTTTCTGCACGGTGACGCAGCGGTAGAGTTGCTGCCTTAGTGTTTGCAGTGCTGGAGACACCGGTTCAATCCCGACAGAATTTGCACGTTCTCCCCGTGACCACGGATTTTCTCTGAGATCTTCGGTTTCCCCCCACACTCCAAAGACGTACAGGTATATAAGTTAATTGGCTTGGCGTACATTTTAAATTGTCCCTAGTATGTGTAGGATAGTGTTAATGTGCGGGAATCGCTGGTTGGTGCAGAGTCGGTGGGCCAAAGGACCTGTTTCCGTGATGTATCTCTAAAACTAAAAACTAAAATTTCGCGTTTCTTTCCTGCACCTCTACAGGGTAATCAAATTTAATAATTTAACTGCCATTTTGCCATGTAACACATTTAACTAAGTTAAACTATAGTTTGAATCCTAAAATTCTACTAGATAGGCTCTTTTCAGTTGGGAACAACTCTAACCAGTGACACCTTAACATTCTTATAGTCTGGTCTATACTATGAGATTACATCCACATCACAAAGCATAAAAAAGCATTCATGCAAGGCATGGATTTCATTTCATTATTTCCTTCTGACGTTGGAGGCCATTCTGTCCTTTGATTCTATGCTGGTTCTCGGAGCAATCCATCAATAGCACTGTCCCTCTTATACTTCTTCACCCTCACCTGCCCATTACCCTGATTCTCCCACTACCTCCTGAGTTAAGCATACTTTACAATGGCCATTTAACCTATCAATCAGCACGTCCTTCAAATAGAAACATAGAAAATAGGGGCAGTAGGCCTTCGAGCCCACACCGCCATTCAATATGATAATGGCTGATCATCTAAAATCAGTACCCCGTTCATGCTTTTTCCCCCACATCCCTTGATTCCTTTAGCTCTAAAACCTAAATCTAACTCTCTCTTGAAAACATCCAGTGAATTGGCGTCCACTGCCTTCTGCAGCAGAGAATTCCACAGATTCACAACTCTCTGGGAGAAAAAGTTTTTCCTCATCTCAGTCCTAAATAGCCTACCCTTTATTCTTAAACTGTGACGCCTGGTTCTGGACTCCCCCAACATCGGGAACATCTTTCCAGCATCTAGCCTGTCCAATCCTTTAAGAATTTTATATGTTTCTATAAGATCCCTTCTCATCCTAAATTCCAATAAATATAAGACCTGTTGACCCATACTTTGATCATATGTCAGTCCCGCCATCACGAGAATTTACCTGGTGAATCTACACTAGAATCAACCGCGAGTTGCTGGAGCTGTATAGCAGCTGCACTCACTTCAGGGCTACAGCCTTAATTGCAATCAAGAATCTTACTAAACCACAAAGATGATTATTGCTTATTATCTCTGACTGTGAGCTTCCCATACATACATGACCATTAAAATTTCAAATTCAAAAGAATGATTTATTTAAACAAGTGTGTCCTCTAGACACTATACAAGCAGTGAATGTTATCCACAGTGGGAATCAGTAACCCCACAGGTCCAACATGCAAAGAAAGCAAAACAAGTAAACAATTTGGAATTGCTTGTTTACTGCCCCATTTCCTGTTTAATCAAAATCTTCCTGGCTTTAACACCAATCCCCATCCCCGAGGTGCTGTCTCTAAACAAAAATTGTGGGTCAACAAAGCACTAAACTTAGCTCCCAGGGATTACCCTCTCCACTCTAGAAGCTGCCCTCAATTCATGCTAAGGGAGGACAGTATAATAGAAAGCCAGAATTACATGAGAACTAAATCAAACTGTTTTTGATACTTGAACTAAGCGTTAATATGCTTATTATTAATTAGGGAAGAAATTCTTCTTCTGGAGTTACGAGTATTTGGAATAGTTCAGTATCCCTATGTAATGTAGATAAGTCTCCATTTGAAAAGCCAACCTAGTTTCACCAAATAATTTTTGTTCATTAAATTGGCTGGCTTTCAGCCCAAATTGATTAAACAACCCTAAAAGAATGAAGAATTTCAAGTGAATGTTATATTTAATACAAATCAGCTTTTTGGAATTGAATCGACTGCCTTAAAAAAAAACAAGCTGGAAACCAAACTCTCGCTACTAAATAGCCGTATCCACAGATCAATCTAATGAACATAGCGAGTTTATGGCAGGGGTCACAGAAAATGCCAGCAAATGGCACATCACGATGCAGCTGTACAAATCGTTGGTGAGACCACACTTGAGGAATACTGTGTGCAGTTCTGTTCGCCCAGCACAGTTGTCATTAAGTTGGAAAGGGTGCAGGAAAGATTCACCTGCGTTTGCCTGGGTTTGCAGGCTTCGGTTATAGGGAAAGATTGGATAGACTTGTACTTTTTCTGTTTTTTGTTTGTTTCAGAACTATAAAGGCTATACCTCGGGATTGACAACGACTTGCTTACACTCCAGTTTTGAGATACTGAGATGACCGACGAGGCAAATGTGGGAACTACAACCCCGGTGGGCAGACAGGTGGGCATTTTATGACGTGCTGCTCGGCTTGTGTCATTTCTGCCGGGCTTCTCTGTGCTCCTTAGGCACGGGCTGGAGGTTTACAAAACCATCCAAAAAGCTCCTTTTCTATTTATGCGATCACATGTCAAGGATTTCCAGGAGGCAGTGGGGATGTTGCACTTTTGCAAGGCAGCTTTGTTGATTCTATTTTTTCTGTTCAACTGATATTCTCTTCCCATGACAGAGCTCAAACTAATGTGGCTGTTTTGGAAATCTGGCCTTGGACATGAACACTGTTCCTCGCTACACGTGACAATAATAAACTAAATTAAACATTCCTTAACTCAGCAAGAACTATGAAGTTAAGAAGTGAAAAGCCACATATCCCGAACCCTTTAATAATACTGGAGTAACTCAGCAGGACACGAGGCATCTCTGGAGAAAGGGAATGGGTGACATTTCGGGTCGAGGACCTTCTTTGAAGAATTTTGTGTCTATCTTTGGTGCAAACCAGCATCTGCAGTTCCTTCCTACACACTTTAACTGCTACAAGACCATGCTGCAGTCAAGGTGTTTCTGAGCACCCAGCCACAGCATTGATTATTTCAGTTCTACCATTCTGAACAGAACTGTTCAAACTTAAAAAGTGAGAGTGAAGTGCCAGGTTCCTTTTGGCAAACGACAGGGACTATAGTGTTTGCCCTTTTAGCTGCAAATAAGATGCAAGGCTAAAAGAAAACGTCAGCAAAGAAAAGGTGAGATTAACTTAGAAGGACATAGAGTCATACAGTGTGGAAACAGGCCTTTCGGCCCAACTTGCCCACACCGGCCGACATGTCCCAGCTACACTAGTTCTACCTGCCTGTGCTTGGTCCATATCCTTCTAAACTTGTCCTATCCATGTACCTGTCTAGCTGTTTCTTAAATGTTGGGATACCTCCTCTGGCAGCTTGTTCCATACACCCACCACCCCTTGTGTGAAAAAGTTACCCCTCAGATTCCTATTGAATCTTTTCACCTTCACCTTGAACCTATGGTCCTCTGGTCCTCGATTCCCCTGCTCTGGGTAAGAGATTATGTGCGTCTACCCGATCTTTTCCTCTCATGAGGACATGTACCGTTTATATTTAAAAAGCGTACAATTTATTCCACAAACAAATAAACAATGGAAAGTATGAAAACCTGTCGCAATTGTGCACCATGAAAACCTCGATGACCTGACATGGACTGGCAATTCATAATAAACACTGTTTTCCTAATCAATTGAGAATTTAACCACGTGTTATATCTGACAAGGATTGTAATAATGGATCATTGTTAATGCATTTCATGTTATATTGTCAGCCTGTTACCCTTGGTAACCTGCTGGAATTTAGTTTTGTCGCCATTCATTTTACTTTGCGTCTAAACTGTATATTCATTACCAGATGTTAATGTCTGCGCAAGTATACCTTTCAAAATCCAGATAGGTGTAGAATTACATACAAACTTGATTAGGACATGAGACCATTAAAACCTGTTCAGCCAAGTCATAAACTTATAGGGATAACGCTTTAAAGGGACTTTTTCATATCGAATTTCAAACATGCATTGGCATACCTGTGCATTTAAAATCTTTTGGCATCCTCCATTATATTTTGATTATATGTTACAGCCTTCAGTTTACAATTAAAACAGTCCATCACTTGTCTGCCAGGTTTAACACAGTGTATAAGTTGTGCCTCAGCTGCTTCTGTCGACACTCCCCAAAATTCTAAGAAGGCTACAAAAATATTTGTGCTTCAAGCTTAAGACAGATGCTTTGATAACAGAAACTCCTCTTTAAAACAAAAGGAACCATGCCATTTGTATTCATTACTCCAGTGTTGAAAGATAACTACAAGACGTTGTCACATACACTGACAGACAATACTTTCAGGCAAAAAATGATGGCAGCATCTGTGGATGAATAGGGACAAAAAATGTTTTTGGTCAGGACTGGAGTCAAGGCAGAAAACTAGGAATGAGAGGTAGGGGTGAAGCAAAGCCTGACAAGTGCTAGGTGGATATAGGTGAGGATGGATGATTGGCAGATGGTAGAGATAGTTGCAAATGGCTAGAGGTGAATAGGAGACAAAATGGTGTCAGATCTAGAAAGAAGAGTGAAATGCAAAGCTGGAGGAAGGGATATGGGTGGAAGAGGGGATATAAAAAGGAAATGATATATCCCTTATTTCCCCTCGCCCCTGCTCCCTTCCACCCATACCCCTCCCTCTGGCTTCACATTTCACTCCTCCTCCTCTTACCCGACACAAATTTTGTCTCCTTTCCACCTCCAGCATTGTCATAATCTCCACCCATCTGCCAATCATCCTCACCTATATCCACCTATCATTGCCAGGTGTTTCCCTATGCCACTTCACTTTGCCTGATTCTCCCTCTTCTCCAATCGGCCTGAAGAAGCGTCCCGACCTGTCCACTCCCTCCCAGATGCTACCTGACGCGTTGAGTCCCTCCAGCAATTTGTTTTGTGCTCAAAATACCAATAGCAGCAGTTTTTTGTGTTTTGATAGTTTTGCGGAGGCCTCCTGTTTCCATCTGTAACACAAAGGATGTCTTTCCACATAAAAAGCAATAGTGCATTAATTTTATGTATTAATTAATTAAGTGCGGGGTATCTAAATCTAAATTTTATTAGTTGTTTAAGTTATGACATCGGATGGAAGCTGCATACCAAATCTCGTTGCACATATGTGCAATGACAATAAAAGATATTATTATTATTATTTTATCTCAATGTAAGATAAGGGTCCCTTTAGTCATTGTAACTCTGGTATGAAGCATGGCAACTCTAATTATTCAAAAGATATAAAGACCCGACTCCCAGTGTATGAAATAATTTCCAATCAACCGAATTGAGCTGTTGCAAGAAACATTGTCACCATATTGTCATCTGGAAAATTGCAAGCGAAGGAAAATGTACGTGCTTGTACATTAATAATAATAATAATAATAATAAATTTTATTTATGGGCGCCTTTCAAAAGTCTCAAGGACACCTTACAAAGTTTAACAAAGTGTAGAAACATGTAAGCGGAATGAAATAAATAGCAAAGACATCACGAGTACACAAATTAAAGATAGAATTAAATCCCAAAACAAAAATAAAAAAACACAATATGGAAAAGAGAGCAGCGGCTGCTAAAGCGCGCCAGCGTCCACTCTCCCCTCCGGCAGCCATCTTGGACACAAAATAAAATATAATTTACAGACAAAAATCACCCCCCCGCAATGATTACCACTGTGGGGGAAGGCACAATGTCCAGTCCCCAACCCCAGTTCACCCAAAGTCAGGCCTATTGAGGCCTCCACAGTTGCCTCTACGGAGGCCCGATGTTCCTGGCCGTTCTCACCGGGTGTTGTTGCCCCTGCGTCGGGAGAGTCCTCGCAGAGGCTGGGCCACCTGGAACGGCCGATTCCCTACCGGAGTCCGTGGCACCTGAAGCCAACAAGGCCGCACCGATTTGGAGCTCCGAGGCTCCCGATGTTAGGGTCGCCGCCGCCGCCCGCGGCTGGCCGCTCCACAGACCCGCAGCCCAGAGGTGTTGAGCTCAGCGGCCACAGCTCACCGGAGCTCCAGCGCGTCGATCCAGCGCAGCGACCCAGGCAAGGCATCGCCCGCTCCGCTCCGCGATAGCGCTCCAGCACTGTGCCGCCACTGAAGCTGAAGGTGCTGGGCAGTCCCCACCAGGAAACGCCGCTCCGCGCCCGCTGGTAGGCCACAAGGACGGGTCGACGGGGCAGCCCGGAGAAAAAGCTGCCTCACCGACCAGGTAGGGAGCTAGAAAATAGTTTCCCCTTACCCCCCCCACATTAAGAGTCAAAATTCCCCACGAGACAAAGACAAGAAAAACTAAGTAAAAAAAATGAATTTAACGGACGGCTGCTGGTTAGCAGCCGTTCCCCAAGATAGCTCCTCCACATTGACCTGTGCATATACAAAACTCCTAAATCTAGCAGCAGCACATCTGAGCAATTCCCTCCCCCCACCATTGAGCCCAGTAGTGGATCATTGAGGTCCCAGAGGACCTTTGCATCCAACAACTTGGCTTACTGGCAGGAACGGCTGATAAACAACAGTGATGTCATTCAGTTGAACATGTTATTTTTTTTATTAGAAGTATTGTACAGTGCAGTGATCTCAAACAAACATAAAATTATACAGAACATGTTATTTTTAACGTACTAAATGTTAGGAAGAATTTCTATTAAAAATTAATACGTTCGTGATTAGTTAGGGCCTCATAGGTTACAGGCAGAAGGCAAAAGAATGGGGCTGAGAGGGAAAATTCAATCATAAGATCACGTGATGAGCAAAAATAGGCCATTTGGTCCATCAAGTCTACTCTGCCATTCAATCATAGCTGATCTATCTCTCCCTCCTAACCCCATTCTCCTGCCTTCTTCCTATAACCTCTGACACCCTAATCAAAAATCTATCTCTGCCTTAACTATATCTACTGACTTGGCGTCCACAGCCTTCTGTGGCAAAGAATTCCAGATTCATTACCCTCTGATGAAAGAAATTCCTCCTTATCTCCTTCCTAAAAGAACATCCTTTAATTCTGAGGCCCTAGACTCTCCCACTAGTGGAAACATCCTCTCCACATCTACTCTATCCAAGCCTTTCACTATTCTGTACATTTCAATGAGTCCCCCTTCATTCTTCTAAACTCCAGCGAGTATGGACCCAGTGCCTTCAACCGCTCATCATATGTTAACCCACTAATTCCTGGGATCATTCTTGTAAACCTCCTCTGGACCCTCTCAGGAGCCAGCACTTCCTTCCTTAGATATGGTGCCCAAAATTGCTCACAATATTCCTGACCAGCGCCTTATAAAGCCTCAGCATTACATCATTGATTTTGTATACAAGCCCTCTTGAAATAAATGCTAGCATTGCATTTGCTTTCTTTACTACCGATGAATGAATGGCGGAGTAGACTCGATGGGCCGAGTGGCTTAATTCTGCTCCTATGTATTGTCTTTGTGTTTTTGTTAGTATTTCAATGTATTTTTAATCAACTCAAATTTTGAATGATTTTTTTAAAATGTTAGTCTATTTAAGGAGTTCTGAGACGACAAAAAGAAACATTTTAAAATGTTTCCAAACTCCTTTGATAGAGGCAGGCAGCTTGTTGATCTTCAGGTGAGAGGTGCTTTACTGGATTTAGCACCGGCTGAAAATTGCCGTATTGGTTTTGGATCACGTCCTGGGATATGTACTGAAGCCGTTATCAAAATGCTGGAGTAACTCAGCGGGACAGGCAGCTTCTCTGGAGAGAAGGAATGGGTGAATTTTCGGGTCGAGACCCTTCTTCAGTCTGAAGAAGGGTCTCGACCTGAAATGTCACCCATTCCTTCTCTCCAGAGATGTTGCGTGTCCCGCAGAGTTACTCCAGCACTTTGTGTCTACCTTCGATTTAAACCAGCATCTGCAGTTCTTTCCTACTTTCCTGTTATCAAGGTCCATAGTGGAAAGGCCACATTTTATGGCTCGCTTACAATTACAGACAAGAGATTAGAAACAATTTGCAGCATTGCTGAATTTAAAAGATGAACCGATAAAATAAACACGGCTTCTCCTCCCAGGCCGCCTTTGAAAACAGACATTCCAGGAGATGGCCAAATGTCCTTTGTGCAGAGGGTGACCTGTGAGTATGTGGCAACACTGAGATTCCAATTGCACATGAAAGATGTGACAGAGAAGGCTTTCCTCACCCTCCTCAGATACAATGGTTTGGCCCTCTGCACAACAAGGCTGGATTGGTCAGGATTACAAGTGGGAATTTTGAACAATGGACCAGGTTCAACATGATCCGGAGAAAGACCTGACAAAAACTTCCACTCAATACACAACTGGTTTGATGGTAAGGAAGCAGAGGGTGATGGGAGAAGGATGTTTTTCTGACTGGAGGCCCGTGACTAGTGGTGTGCCTCAGGGCCAGGCCCGGGTCATTTGTTCGTTGTCATCTATATCAACAATTTGGACAACATTGTACAAGGAATGGTGAGTAATTGTGTAGATAATATCGAAATAGGTGGTATCATAGATCAGTGAAGATGGTTATCAAGAATTATAGCTGGATCATGAAAAGCTGAGTATGTGGGCTGGGGAATGGCAAATGGAGTTTAATTCAGATGGAGAATGCAAGGAATTGCATTTTGGGACATTTAACCAGGGTCGGACTTTCATAGTAAACAGTAGGGCCCAGGGGAGGGTTGTTGAACAGAAGCACTGAGGAGTACGTACATACTTCCCTGAAAGTGGTGTCACAGGTGGGGAGGATGGTGAAGAAGGCTTTTGCCCCACTGGCTTTCATCAGTCAGGGCATTGAGTATGCAAGTTGGGACATTATGTTGTAGTTTTATGAGATGTTGGGAGCTAGAGGCATGGTGTTTACCTCATACATTAAAGTAAGCAGTGGTAGAGTTGGTCAGTACAGTGGCGTAGTGGTAGAGTTGCTGCCTTACAGAGTCAGAGATCCAGGTTCAATCCTGATTATGGGTACTATCTGCACTGAGTTTGTACATTCTCCCTGTGACAGAGTGGGTCTTCTCCGGGTGCTCCAGTTTCCTCCCACATTCCAACGTGCAGGTTAATTGGCTTCTGTAAATTGTCCCTTGTGTGTTGGGGTAGAACCTGTGTACAGATGATCATTGGTTGGCGTGGACTCGGTGGGCCTGTTTCCACACTGCATCTCCAATCTAAACAGTATATCATTGATGGTTTCCCAATTCTAGTACACTCTCTCCACTTGATCTTCAAGACAAACTATAGTTAAGAAAAAACTACAATAACTTTCACTACAATCACATTCAATCACCTGGTCTATCACAAGCACCACCCTGAGTTAGACGGTGCTGCCTTCTTCACTATTGCATAATTCCACTATTTATAAGTACTTCTACTTCAGCTCCTTATGCACACGTTGTTCCTGGGCTTCTAAAATTTGGCAACTGCTCGTTTTTGTCTGTTTGGTTTGGAAGGCGAATTCCTCAGCGGAGAGGTGTGCCAACCACCAATCCTCTCATCGTACAATCACTCTGCCAACATTCAAGCCAGTCCCTCATTTCGTTGCCAAGCTCCCATAGAAAACAAATTCCCCACCCTTTGCACACAGTGATTCAAGCAGCACCAAGACTTGTTCAAGCACATTTTTGACGACTCTGTGGTGGAAGGTGCTGTGGTTCAGCAAGATCCCGGGAAGAAAGAAGGTCTCTCATTCAGTCTGAAACTGATCAGTGAGATGTTGATGGATAGAAAGAGAAGTTTGTAATGCAGAGATCACCAGTAATTCCAAGAGCTTCTTTCTAACAATTGGAGATCAGATTCTGCTGTGAATGCATCTACAGTAGCTCATCTAACTTTTTTTTTTTTAATTCCTCCTTCCTTCCAATTACCTACAGCAAACTCTGACTCTCCTCTATTTGGGTGCTTTCATTAAATAAACCTGGGACTGAAACAGTCAGTATTAATAACAATGATTGTGAAATTAAGACTGTCATTAATAAATCCAGAGACACAAGAGATTGCTAGAATCTGGAACAACAAAGAAACAATCTGCTGGAAGAACTCGATGGGTTGAACACCTATGGGGCTGAGGAATTATGCAGGTTTTGACCTGCAATGTCAACCATTGCTTTCCCTCTACAGATGCTGCTCGACCTGCCCAGTTCCTCCAGTAGATTGCTTGCTCATAAAAATCAATCTGGTTCATTGACACACTTCATGGAAGGAAAACTGCCTTGACTAACATTCATGTGATTGCAAACCCACAATAATGTGGCTTATACTTCACCACGCTTTAAATAGACCACCAAGCCATTCAGTCAGGGCCAATAAAAATAGAAGATGCTGGGAGCAAGTCAGCAAAGAGAAACAGAGTTAATATTTCAGGTCAAAGACCCTTTTGTTCCAATGATGAGCCTTTGGCCTGAAGCAGTAACTTTGCTGCTCTTTTATGGAAACAGAAAGTAAACATAAAAAAAGACTGCCAAATATAATTGCATTTGCAGTTTCCCGTTCCAGAGAAGCTGTAAGCTGATGAGTTTCCAGCACTTCTGCTTTCCTGCATCTGCAGTTTATTTTATTTTCAATCTTTAAAAAATGTATTTTATAAAATGTGTTATACGGAAAGCTTGATATGAAGAGGAAGTTTTAAACCATTCTTGTATCAAGCGAATATTGGAGACACATCATAACACCCAAAAACAAAACTGTGTCCAAATGCATGTCCTTTATAGTCAGTTTTCACCACGAACAAAATAAAAGATGATCAGCGATAAAGAATCATCTTTTATTAACAGACAATTTCAATTATAACTTGGTACAGTGTTTCAACGCACATCCAGAGCACTTATAACATTTCATAGAGCCATTAGGGCAGTTGACCAGATTATACGTCAAATCATTTGTTATATGGAACAACTTAAAAGAATGGTTAAGACAGTTGAGTGGAGTTGGCCTCGGTTGAACAATGCTCAGAAAACCCCAAAAGTTGGTGAAGAATCAAGTTAACAGAGGATTGAAAGGGATCAGGAGAAATTATAGGATGAACCACTTGGAGATATGAAAATAAAGTTTTAGAATTGCTTAACTGAATTGTTGTCTCAGTAAGCACAGGGCTGTTTGGTGAATGGAGTACAGCAGGAGTGTTTAGGATGAGCTCCAATGCAAGACAGGAGAGGACATAGCAAACACTATATAGCACAGATACAGAAATATATCTCAATGTAGGTATGTTACAATACTTACCGTCAGCGGCGCTGTAATTCTGCCACTGGCCGTGCGCGCGATTTTGGCGCCTTTAAGGGGGGTCGGGTTTAAAACGCGGGTTTCTCCTACCTTGTCCTGTATTATATTTCGTTGGAGTACAAGCGTTTGCTGAAAAATCGTTCCTAGGGGCGTTTTGTGTATTTTTTATTTTTATTAAATCGACAATGTCAGCGCTGGAGTCATTTTAAAATCAGCTTCTGAAGCCGTCAGCGCCGACAACGGGGACGGATTTCACACACGGGACAGGTAAACGAAAGTGGTTTATTTTAATGTATAAAAGTGCTTCTTAAGAAGCCTTTAATTAATATTTTTTCATGCGAAACGGTGATTTTATTCCCCGAACTAACGGCAGAATTTTTCATGCCGATACGGGGTTAAATTCACCACAAATCAACGTTCCAAATGATCGCGTTCCAGAAATCCTCACTCGCAAAATGATTTAAATGCCCATTAATTTGCAGATATTAAACATTCAATTCCTTCCATTTGGCCTGTAAATTCATGACAATGAGATTTAAAAATTATGTTATATTGTGAATTCTTGTGTGAATGTTATTTGGACACTTAGGCTATTTAAAAATGTTAATCTATTCTTAAGAAATTGATAGATGTTTAGATCTAGTAATTGAATTTTGTAATTAGCTACAATTAGGTAACTAACTAATTATATGATTTAATTTCATGTCTTCTAAGTAAGATTGTTTCATATTTGTTTCAGAATGCTTCAATCTATAATAACTGAAAATTTCTTTCAGTTCTCTTAATTTTTAAGAAAGTTATGGGCTTTTGACTGTCCTCGATCACAGCTTTTGTGTTAAGTCAATGGAAAAGCAATAGGGAACAAGATGCTAATTTCCGAGTATGAAAATGGCCGTAACTTTTTTAATACTGAAGATATGAAAGTGAATTCGGTGTCAAATTAAACTTCTTTTTATGCTTTATCTGATGGGATAAATTGCAGACTTTATTTTTAAAATCTCAAAATTTTGTAACATTGCTACTCAATGTACACACAAACCTTCTGCACCTGGTGCCTAGAAATACCTAGTTACCTTGTCGTCAGTTGATCAATTGGAAAAGCCTCACATCCCACAGCACGGTTTCCTTTGCTGCCTGTGGTACACAAAATATATTTGTATGAGAATTCATTTAACATAAAATAATCTTTGTAAATTAAATAATGTATTCACTAATGTCCTCCAGGTTTGCATACGTTTAAACCCTGACCTGCTCTTGCAGCAGGACTGTGTGATTAATGCACTCTGTAATGATTCAAGTGGTGACAAAATTGCACATATAATCATTCAGCAGAAAGTCTATACATACATATGTGGTCTTTCCAGTCATGTCTGGATCTCAAAACTAATTAATGCTGACTTGCTATTCATTTCTGGCCTTTTTATTTAATTTCAGCTTTCTAATGTTAAATGTATTTTCCAAATTCAAGCATCTCTGACTCCATTGTCATTTAATGACCAAGCTTGCTATTCTCACTATCCTATGATGGCTTGCTATTCCATTCCTAAAAGCAGTTATGAGTCAACCGTATTGTTCGCTGTCAGGACTTGCATACAGGCCACACCGGATATGATCAGGTATTCATTTCCCTAAAGCACACTTGTCTCAGGATGGGGTTTTAACACAGTATATTTGCAGATGCCTTTATCTCTTACGAATTATTTATTCCAGAATACATAATTCACTGAATTTACATTCTGCAGCTGCCAAGTGGAATTTAAAACCTTGTCTCTGATCACTGTCCAGGCTTTTGGATTACTTGTTCGGCAACAATAACTGCTGCACTCCTTGCTTTTTCATTTCCTCTTTTCTACGTTTTTAATTTCTTTAGGCTGAAGATTTAATAAACAATTTTCATAAGCTGAAAATATGCACGTTCACAGGCCTAAGAAAAAAAAACTATTCCAGAACAGTTACTACAGCTGTAATTACATGGCATGCAATAGGTAGCAAGGTGAAAAGTATAAGTGGCAGGCAGACAGAACCAGGGCAAAAATCAAAAAGGGCCACTTTTCAACATAATTGTATAAGGGGTAAGAGTGTTGTAAAAACAAGCCTGAAGGCTTTGTGTCTCAATGCAAGGAGCATTCGTAATAAGGTGGATGAGTTGAATGTGCAGATAGCTATTAATGACTATGATATGGTTGGGATCACGGAGACGTGGCTCCAGGGTGACCAAGGCTGGGAGCTGAACATCCAGGGATATTCAATATTCAGGAGGGATAGAGAGAAAGGAAAAGGAGGTGGGGTAGCGTTGCTGATTAGAGAGGAGATTAACGCAATGGAAAGGAAGGACATTAGTTTCGAGGATGTGGAATCGGTATGGGTAGAGCTGCGAAACACTATGGTGCAGAAAACGCTGGTGGGTGTTGTGTACAGGCCACCTAACAGTAGTAGTGAAGTTGGAGATGGTATCAAACAGGAAATTAGAAATGCGTGCGACAAAGGCAAAACAGTTATAATGGGTGACTTCAATCTACATATAGATTGGGTGAATCAAATTGGCAGGGGTGCTGAGGAAGAGGATTTCTTGGAATGTATGCGGGACAGTTATCTAAATCAACATGTAGAGGAACCAACGAGAGAGCAGGCTATTTTAGACTGGGTATTGAGTAATGAGGAAGGGTTAGTTAGCAGTCTTGTTGTACGTGCCCCCTTGGGCAAGAGTGACCATAATATGGTTGAGTTCTTCATTAGGATGGAGAGTGACATTGTTAATTCAGAAACAATGGTTCTGAACTTAAAGAAAGGTAACTTTGAGGGTATGAGACGTGAATTGGCCAAGATTGACTGGCAATTAATTCTAAAAGGGTTGACGGTGGATATGCAATGGAAGACATTTAAAGACTGCATGGATGAACTACAAAAATTGTTCATCCCAGTTTGGCAAAAGAATAAATCAGGGAAGGTAGTGCATCCGTGGATAACAAGGGAAATCAGGGATGGTACCAAAGCGAAGGATGATGCGTACAAATTAGCCAGAAAAAGCAGCATACCGGAGGACTGGGAGAAATTCAGAGACCAGCAGAGGAGGACAAAGGGCTTAATTAGGAAAGGAAAAATAGATTATGAAAGAAAACTGGCAGGGAACATAAAAACTGACTGCAAAAGTTTTTATAGATATGTGAAAAGAGATTAGTTAAAACAAATGTAGGTCCCTTGCAGTCAGAAACAGGTGAGTTGATCATGGGGAACAAGGATATGGCGGACCAATTGAATAACTACTTTGGTTCCGTATTCACTAAGGAAGACATAAATAATCTGCCGGAAATAGCAGGGGACCGCGGGTCAAAGGAGATGGAGGAACTGAGTGAAATCCAGGTTAGTCGGGAAGTGGTGTTGGGTAAATTGAATGGATTAAAGGCCGATAAATCACCAGGGCCAGATAGGCTGCATCCCAGAGTACTTAAGGAAGTAGCTCCAGAAATAGTGGATGCATTAGTAATAATCTTTCAAAACTCTTTAGATTCTGGAGTAGTTCCTGAGGATTGGCGGGTAGCAAACGTAACCCCACTTTTCAAGAAGGGAGGGAGAGAGAAAACGGGGAATTACAGACCAGTTAGTCTAACATCAGTAGTGGGGAAACTGCTAGAGTCAGTTATTAAAGATGGGATAGCAGCACATTTGGAAAGTGGTGAAATCATTGGACAAAGTCAGCATGGATTTACGAAAGGTAAATCAGGTCTGACGAATCTTATAGAATTTTTCGAGGATGTAACTAGTAGCGTGGATAGGGGAGAACCAGTGGATGTGGTGTATCTGGACTTCCAGAAGGCTTTCGATAAGGTCCCACATAAGTGATTAGTATACAAACTTAAAGCACATGGCATTGGGGGTTCAGTATTGATGTGGATAGAGAACTGGCTGGCAAACAGGAAGCAAAGAGTAAGAGTAAACGGGTCCTTTTCACAATGGCAGGCAGTGACTAGTGGGGTACCGCAAGGCTCAGTGCTGGGACCCCAGCTATTTACAATATATATTAATGAACTGGATGAGGGAATTGAAGGCAATATCTCCAAGTTTGCGGATGACACTAAGCTGGGAGGCAGTGTTAGCTGTGAGGAGGATGCTAGGAGACTGCAAGGTGACTTGGATAGGCTGGGTGAGTGGGCAAATGTTTGGCAGATGCAGTATAATGTGGATAAATGTGAGGTTATCCATTTTGGTGGCAAAAACAGGAAAGCAGACTATTATCTAAATGGTGGCCGACTAGGAAAAGGGGAGATGCAGCGAGACCTGGGTGTCATGGTACACCAGTCATTGAAAGTAGGCATGCAGGTGCAGCAGGCAGTGAAGAAAGCGAATGGTATGTTAGCTTTCATAGCAAAAGGATTTGAGTATAGGAGCAGGGAGGTTCTACTGCAGTTGTACAGGGTCTTGGTGAGACCACACCTGGAGTATTGCGTACAGTTTTGGTCTCCAAATCTGAGGAAGGACATTATTGCCATAGAGGGAGTGCAGAGAAGGTTCACCAGACTGATTCCTGGGATGTCAGGACTGTCTTATGAAGAAAGACTGGATAGACTTGGTTTATACTCTCTAGAATTTAGGAGATTGAGAGGGGATCTTATAGAAACTTACAAAATTCTTAAGGGGTTGGACAGGCTAGATGCAGGAAGATTGTTCCCGATGTTGGGGAAGTCCAGGACAAGGGGTCACAGCTTAAGGATAAGGGGGAAATCCTTTAAAACCGAGATGAGAAGAACTTTTTTCACACAGAGAGTGGTGAATCTCTGGAACTCTCTGCCACAGAGGGTAGTCGAGGCCAGTTCATTGGCTATATTTAAGAGGGAGTTAGATGTGGCCCTTGTGGCTAAAGGGATCAGAGGGTATGGAGAGAAGGCAGGTACGGGATACTGAGTTAGATGATCAGCCATGATCATATTGAATGGCGGTGCAGGCTCGAAGGGCCGAATGGCCTACTCCTGCACCTAATTTCTATGTTTCTATTGTTGCTGCTATCAACACAGGATGTGAAGATTTATAACAAAGAATTTTCCAAATTATTAACATTCATGAACCAACCTCTACCAAGAGTACATGCACAATGGACCATCAAAAGCATCTGGTCTAAATTCATCCACCTGCTTCCGGACTAAAATACTTGTAAAAAATTATTTTAGGTGAGGTCATCTTTTTTTGCTGCCCCAGCAGCAATCTGCACAATTTTATCTTATTGCAAAAACTAGATACAATTTTGTTTAGAAATTAAACCTGGAGTCTTCTTATCTCTAGGCTCTTTAGAGGAAACAGTGGAACTCACTATATTACAGTTGTATAGCTAAGAGGCATTAGCCTTGTATATGCAATGGACCAGATGGTCTCCAGATGTTAAAAATAACAACAGAAGTTATATACAGTCTCTGTTCTGCAACTGAATCGGACCACATTTGACGTATCAAATCCTATGATCTCGGAAAACAATTATCAATCTCAGTCTTAAAAAAATTGAAGAGTGCCTGTTTCCTCCATCAGATTTCCCCCACAATATCAAAGAACACACTTTCTTTACAGAAAGGGTCATTGAAGGAACTGAACACAAGCTGGTTGACAGAGCAGTGCAATACAATGGGAGCACTGCATTGTCAATGGTGTTATCCTTTATACGAGATTCTAAACTAATAACTTGTCCATATGTACGTGGGAAGTATCAATTAATTATATACCAAATACATTTATTATGCACAAGGCTTTTTTTTTCACAGAAAGTACAGTAAAATGGCAACAACCTGTTGCAATGAACACATTATTGACTAACCAGTGATATTCCTCGAAAGCCAAAAAATATTCCACAAATAAATTGGGTGCAGACTATTCCACATGACCAACTTGCGATTTCAGCTATTTTAATTAAACTATATGGAACTAAACTTGACCTAAAGGAGACAAATCCACAGGAAAGAAATTGGTGCCAGCATTACATTGGATAAGGGAATCGTTTTTGGAACTCTACAGGAGCACGCCATTATAATGCCAAAATGGCAAATACAGTACACAAACACTCATGTGGCAACAGGATGACACAAGTGACTGCAGATGCTGGAATCTTGAGCAAAGAACAAAGAGCTAGAGAAACTCAGGCAGTATTTGTGGAGGGAATGGACATTGATGTTTCGGGTCGGGACCATTCATCAGACTGCTGGAATAGGCTTCCACCCAAATCCCTCCATCCTGCTTTACATTTCACTGGTCTTCTCTCCTTATCCAACAACCTTTTGTCTCCTTTTCACCTCCAGTCTTTGGAACTTACTACACACACCTGCCAATCACCCCCCCTCCACTACCTTCATCTACTTTGGTAGATAAAAATGCTGGAGAAACTCAGCGGGTGCAGCAGCATCTATGGAGCGAAGGAAATAGGCAACGTTTCGGCTCGAAACATTGCCTATTTCCTTCGCTCCATAGATGCTGCTGCACCCGCTGAGTTTCTCCAGCATTTTTGTCTACCTTTGATTTTCCAGCATCTGCAGTTCCTTCTTAAACCTTCATCTACTTATCATATACCAGCCTTTGCTCAACCCTCACCTCGATTTTCCAGTTTCCTCCCCCCACTCCATCAGTCTGCCTGACCAGTTGAGTTCCTTCAGCACCTTTTCTCCTTACTTTTGTACTTTGTTACCTTTGCAACAAACGCTAATGTTAAATTCACTGTACTAATTACTTACTGTACCAGCAGGGTGACTTCATGTATTTCCTATACAAAAACTGCTGGATCCATCTGTATAGCTGTATAGGGTATGGGGGAAAAAGCCGGAGCGGGGCACTGATTTTGGATGATCAGCCATGATCATATTGAATGGCGGTGCAGGCTCGAAGGGCCAAATGGCCTACTCCTACACCTACTTTTCTTTGTTTTTACATTCCAACACTCTCCATGGACACAATATTCTTCTTTTGAATCTGCTCTAAAGTGGATAAGCTTATATTTCACCACATTATGCCCAGTCAAACTTTTAATCACTCATTTAACCTTTCGCAGATGGTGTCCTCTTCACAACTTTCTTCCCAATTTCTATACTGGCAGAAACTGGAGCTGCAATGTACTCAGTCCTTTCATCCAAGTCATTAACCTGTAAAGAGCCACTTTGTCAAATGTCTTTTGAAAACTAGCTCCCCATTTGGCAGGTACACAGGACTGCATCTAAAATGACTTGTTCTGATTATTTGCTTCAGAAACAAGCATTGAAAGCCTCTGCCGTTACCGCATTTCCCCTTGTTGACAACCAAAGGAACCAACATTTACTTTCGCCAATTCCTTCCTCTGGGTCATTTAATCTTGGTTTATTTTCTCCATCCTATGTCAGTTTCTAAACACTTTAAAACTTCTTTACAATCCTTACCTACTTTACATACATAGAACAGTACAGCACAGGTGTAGGCCCTTCAGCCCACAACGTCTGTGCTAAATATGATGCCAAAATCAACACACATAATCTGTATACATCCATTCCCTGCATATCAATATGCCTATCCTGAAGCCTCTTAAATAGGTTAATTCTCAGGATGGATGGACTGACATATGATAAAAGAATGGATCAACCGGGCTTATATTCACTGGAATTTAGAAGGATGAGAGGGTATCTTATTGAAACATATTAAATTATTTAGGGATTGGACAGGCTAGATGCAGGAAAAAAATTCCTGATGTTGGGGGAGTCCAGAACCAGGGGTCACAGTTTAAGAATAAGGGGTAGGCCATTTAGGACTGAGATGAGGATAAACTTTTTCACCCAGAGAGTTGTGAATCTGTGATTCTCTGCCACAGAAGTCAGCGGAGGCCAATTTACTGGATGTATTCAAGAGAGAGTTGGATATATAATGCCTTCCATAATGTTTGGGACAAAGACCCATCATTTATTTATTTGCCTCTGCACTCCACAATATGAGATTTTTAAAGAAAAATATCACATGTGGTTCAAGTGCACATTGTCAGATTTTAATAAAGGTCATTTTTAATACATTTTGGTTCCACCATGTAGAAATGCCGGCAGTGTTTATGCATAGTCCCCTCATTTCAGTACCTCCCGTGTGACTGGGACCCAACGGGTCCCACTTAGTCTAGTCTCCTTTAAACTTTGCCCCTGTTCTCCTCTGGGATACTGCCCTTTAATTCTGGACCTGTTCATTCCCAGATGTAAGCACTCCATTGATGGCCTTGTTTCAGCTATTATTGCATTAACCTTTGGAAGTCCATAAGCTGTCTTGCCTCTTAATTCTCTTTCAGATACATCTTAAAGATGACTTATTTGTCCAAGATTCTGGTCAAATTCGAGGCATACTTCTTTGGATTATATGACGTTTCATTATATTTTAAAAGTTGTTATGTGAATACAATATTGTTGCCGAACATCAACTCAGTTTATTTTTGGTTGATTTCTTGCTGCAGCTCCTCAAATGTTGGAAGCTATCCGGAGCTGGTTAAATTTGTATTAGTTCCACACTTTTCGCAATCACTAAAGGACTTTTAGCTGTAACATTTTTGATATTTGGGTGCAGACAGGAGGACATGCATGGCTTTTTTTATTAAGAAGGAACTGCAGATGCTGGAAAATCGAAGGTAGACAAAAGTGCTGGAGAAACTCAGCGGGTGCAGCAACATATATGGAGCGAAGGAAATAGGCAATGTTTCGGGCCCAAACCCTGAAGGAAATAGGCAACGTTTCGGGCCGAAACCCAGAAGGGTTAGGGTTACCCTATATCCTTCGCTCCGTAAATGCTGCTGCTGCACCTGCTGAGTTTATCCAGCACTTTTGTCTACCTTGGCTTTTTTATTTGCAGCACGTGGTTACGGGAATGCAAAGAACTTGTGCAGAGCAGAGCAAGCAACTGAGAGCGAGGAGGAGATGGCCTTTGAGAAAACCTAGGCACTCAGGATATTAGAAAGATCAATGCTGACCACAATAGTGTGGAAGGTGTCTGCAATCCCATGCAGATGAACTCACTGACAGCTGGCTGGCACCCGTTGCAGCTACAATTGCAATTTCTGAGTCCTGGAAAACTGCATTGCAGTTAGATGATGGGAGTATGAAGAACATTTTCATACCAACTGCAGCTTGCAAATCCTAAGTTAATATGATTAAGCCACACCAAAGGGTACAATGTAAATCAAAGGTGAAGAGGGATGCAAGGTGGAGGCTTAAATATTAAGCTATCATTTTGACAGTTTCTGTCCCATCACCGATTGTACCCAGTTGTGGGCAGCATTACTACATCATGAGTCATAGAATACATTATTGCATCACCAACTCAAGAATACACTCATTTTACCTTGCGTGGGAAAGGAAATTGCACCAGCTACAGCCATGCGACCAACAGACGATAAGCAGTTGTGAAAACTTTGAGATATGGATGTCTCGTAGTAGAAATAAAGTAGCATAAGACTGCTCGAGGCACTGATGTGGGTGTGGTGAATTGAGCAACGCAGGCTAGTAATGCAATTGGCATATATCAGTTGAACGCACATTCAGTCATCATTACTTGTGTAAGATTATTGAATGTTTTACAATAGACAATAGGTGCAGGAGTAGGCCATTTGGCCCTTCGAGCCAGCACCGCCATTCAATGTGATCATGGCTGATCATCCCCAATCAGTACCCGAGGCAGAGAATTCCACAGACTTCCACACTCTCTGCGAGAAAAAGAGTTTCCTTGTCTCTGTTCTAAATGGCTTACTCCTTATTCTTAAGACACATCTTTTGAGACACAACACCCAGACTCTACAAGCTTGATCCACATGGCGATTTGCTCCCACTGCCTTTTGTGCCGGCGTCTAGAGAACCAACTCGCTCCCCGAATCATTTTCTTCCCTACTACCTGCAATTCAAAATTGACAATACAGAATCCAAGTGCTATGCAGGCTGTGTCATCTCATTGTTCAAAGTCCTAGATCAGGTTCCTGCCGGCAATGATTCTGTCAAAATATATCTTCCCCTTAAAATAGTCAACTAACTTTAACTAACTTGCATTTAGAATATTTAATGACAGAATTTTAAATACCGGTAGCCGCTCACATTGTTGATGAACATTCCAGTCAAATAACTCCAAGTCAGATAAAATCATTATAATAAAGAGTCAACAAAAAGTTAGCATGTTGTCTTCCAATAAATCGCGTCGGCAGTAACAACTGGTAGCGCTGTCATCTCAATCTGAAGGGCCTGGGTTTGAATTCAGCTCCCGTGACTGGAGCTCTAAACTGTTAACTGACGTCATACTTCGGTAGCAAAGAATGCCACACAGCTGAAAGTGCCGACTCATCAATCAACCCTGTCTGTTCTCTCCATCTGGAAGAGGTGTCCTCCATATTATCCCTCAAGCAACATCAGAAAAACAGATAAAATAATCATAATCGCCTTTCCACTTGCAGGAGTTTGACACATACACAATGCGGCTATATTATGATTTGAAATATTTTCACAATAGACAATAGTTGCAGGAGTAGGCCATTCGGCCCTTCGAGCCAGCATCGATTCAATGTGATCATGGCTGATCATCCACATCAGTATCCCGTTCCTGCCTTCTCCTCATGTCCCTTGACTCTGCCATCTTTAAGAGCCCTATCTAGCTCTCTCTTGAAAGTATCCAGAGAATCGGCCTCCACTGCCCTCTGCGGCAGAGAATTCCACAGATTCACAACTCTGTGTGAAAAAGTGTTTCCTTATTTCCGTTCTAAATGGCTTACCCCTTATTCTTAAACTGTGGCCCCTGGTTCTGGACTCCCCCAACATCAGGAACATGTTTCCTGCCTCCAGCGTGTCCAAACCCTTAATAATCTAATATATTTCAATAAGATCTCCTCTCATCCTTCTAAATTCCAGAGTGTACAAGCCCACCCGCTCCATTTTCTCAGCATTTGACAGTCCCGCCATCCTGGGAATTAGCTTTGTGAACCTACGCTGCACTCCCTCAATAGCAAGTACTCCACTTTTGGTATGGTTCTGTCATTAAATATATTAAATGCAAATCTTATTTTCTCTCAAACTACACAATGCAAACTAAATTGCAGACAAGTGGCAAAAAAACAATTAAAGGGAAGCTGATAGGCAAATGAGAGTGCATAACTTGTATGGGGAGGAAACAGAGGGGTTGGGAGTGATGGAAATTGATCTATAAGAAACCACATGGGCCCAACATTCAAATGGCCTCTCATGCTATTAAAATAGATGCTTTTATTAAGGCTTTTTTATTTTAATGGCATTGGCTTTTTAGATTACATGTCCTCAATGATTTTGTTTTCACTCTAATGAAGTGTACACAAATCCCCACCCATTTTGTGCAATTCTTTGTCCCATGCCATTGAGTTCATCTGTCACAAGACCACTTGTTATCTGGATTCATTGGAATTTATTATGGGAACCCTTTGAAGTGGGTCCAAAATACTCTCAACAGTTCTAAACACTGCGCTCTCCTCGGAAGTCGCAACTGGCTCTAACCAGCTGGATTTAATTAATAGAAATGAAAAAGACAATTGATTAGAGGATGGCTTTACAGCATTTGTGGTCTGAACAATTGTTAATTACACACACACAAAATAAGTAGGTAATTAGATAAATACTTTATACTGAAATATTTGCCAAACATCAACCACATAATATCACATTTTGCTTGTTCCGGGGTTATAATAAATTACTTTGGCACATCAAAGCTTTGCTTAGGGTGGCACAGCTGTCTATATGGAGTTTGTGTGTTCTCCCTATGCTTTCTCCAGGTGCTCCGGTTTCCTCACACATTACAAAGACGTGCAGGTTTGTCGATTAGTTGGCCTCTGTAAATTGTCCCTGGTTTGTTGGATAGAGCTAGTGCACAGGTGATCATTGTTTGAGAAAGAACTGCAGATGCAGGAAAAATCGAAGGTAGTCAAAAATGCTGGAGAAACTCAGCGGGTGAGGCAGCGTCTATGGAGCGAAAGAATAGGTGACGTTTCCGGTCGAGACCCTTCTTCACACTGATGTGGAGGTGGGGGTGGGCGGGAAGAAGAAAGGAAGAGGCAGAGACAGTAGACTGTAGAAGAGCTGGGAACGGGAGGGGAAGGAGGGAGAAAGCAAGGACTACCTAAAATTGGAGAAGTCAATGTTCATACCATTGGGGTGTAAACTGCCCAAGCGAAATATGAGGTGCTGCTCCTCTAATTTTTGAGTCCCACCGTAAATTGGAGGAACAGCACCTCATATTTCGCTTGGGCAGTTTACACCCCAGCGGTATGAACATTGACCTCCAATTTCAGGTACTCCTTGCTTTCTCCCTCTTTCCCCTCCCAGCTCTCCCATAGCCTACTGTCTCTGCCTCTTCCTTTCTTCTTTCCGCCCCCCCCCCCCCCCACCCTCACATCAGTCTGAAGAGGGGTCTCAACCTGAAACATCACCTATTCCTTCGCTCCATAGACGCCGCCTCACCCGCTGGGTTTCTCCAGCATTTTTGTCTACCACAGGTGATCATTGGTCGGCATAGACTCGGTGGGCTGAAGAGCCTGTTTCCACACTGTGTCTCTAAACTAATCTTGCAACCAAATAACAAACCACATTTGACATGAAGCAACCCTAAACCAAAATATAGAAACAATTCATCCCAGCATAACCTGTAAAATCAAAGCATCATTTTGAACTTTACCATCAGTCCCATTCCCCAATACTTTTTGCATTGCCTTGCAAATTCTCTCAAATGCTTATTCAATTTCCTCAGGACACATTGATTAATTCAGTTTTCCTTCCCCTACTAGACAGTGAATTCCAGATTGTAACTACTTTACAGATAGGGGTTTATTCGTATTCCCCCATTTCAGTATTCTGTGATCCTTAAACCTTGGATTATGCTAATGACATGCTTATGCACTTCCACGTTCTGTTACAACTCTAACCAATCTCCTTTTAACCTTTGCCCAAGAGAATAATCTCAACTTCTTCACTCAAACCCCTTGTTGAAATATATCATTGCTGGAACCAATCCAGTAAATCTTTTCTCTAGCATCTAGGAGTTTTCAGATCCTATTGAATTGGACATGTTGCTCCAGTGTTGGCAAATGGTAGTTTGTACAAGTTCATCAAAACTTCACTGTTTTTGTATTCCATGCCTCTATTTATAAATTCCAAGATCATTTTATGCTTCACTAACTATTTTTTTATTATGCTGCCACTTTCAAATACCCAAATACCCATCCTTCTTACAAAGTCATTAAATGTCCTTTTTACATAAATGACATACCAGGAAGAACACGGTGGCGCAGCGGTAGAGTTGCTGCCTTACAGCGTTTGCAGCGCCAGAGACCCGGATTCGATCCCGACTACGGCTGCTGTCTGTACGGAGTTTGTACGTGTGGGTTTTCTCAGAGATCTTAGGTTTCCTCACACACTCCAAAGACGTACAGGTTTGTAGGTTAATTGGCAGGTTCGTATACTTGGTATAATAAGTGTATATTGTCCCTAGTGTGTGTAGGCTTGTGTTAATGTGCGGGGATTGCTGGTCGGCATGGATTGTGCGAGCCGAAGGGCCTGTTTCCACACTGCATCGCTAAACTAAACTAAATCAAAGCATCTGGCCAAAATACTGGCTGCAAATCATAAAGCACAAAAACATTAAAACATTGTGGGTAGCAGATCACATGCATAAGCCCAGAGCATTTGTGGTGGACTTAACATTTTGTCAGATTAGAACATAATTAAAACCTGCCAACATTAGAACCATCTACAAGTACTGCAGAAATAGGAGCCAAAGTGATTTGATTTGAGCTGTTTGCTCACAAGTTATCTTGACCCAAGTCTAATTTATAATCAGACCATCAGGCTCTTGGTAACAATGTTATTTTCCTCTTATTCGGTGAATGTCAGGGAATCTTTTTTTTCCAGGGCAAAATAAAGCAGAAAATGAGAAGGAAGCAACCAATAGTCAAATAAATAAATTGTCCAGAATTGCAAAGATTGCATGTGGCTTGTTATACAAATTGACAATTGATCACCTGACATCCTATACATGATACTCTTATTTTCATAGCAAGTGGAGGCCAAAAGAAGGACAAAAAGAGAAACAGTAATAGCTGGAATGTACAATGTATGATACGTGGTTTACATGTAATGGAGGATAGATATTTCTCAATTCAAGAACCTTGATGCTTTGCAGTAATATCTGCTAGCTCAACAAGCCAAGTGATAAATTTATACAAACATAAAATTCCATCAGGAAATCTTTGTCAGTAATTTAAATTATATTTCTGGAACTAATATTAAATACATTCTCTGAATATGGGATTGTGTTGTTTCTTTCTTGCCCTTCCCTTAAGGAGCACAATACCCATTGATAGATAAGTAAACATATCAGAACACAAGGAATAATCCGACACTAAAGAAATTGAGCTTCCTCAAACATGCAATATCACAATTAATTATTCCCCCTGAAATATTCTCAGAGTCTGTAATGAACACTGAAATATCACCAGCTGTTCAGTACAACTACATTATTCATAGACTTCATGGATTTTTGCATTGAAACTTGTTATGATTAGTGCTTGCAGTGACTTTGAAAGCTTCAGCATTGGCCTTGTTGCCAAAACATTTCTGTGTTCACTGACGTTTAAGAGGCAAATTGATGGAGATGGCAGAGATTAGTCCAGCAGGTACTGGTATCTCAGGTTTCTAAACGGTCCTTTCATAAGCTAGGGTACTGTCTGATTCACCTCTACCCCACAGCGGACATTGGACTTTGTCTGTGGAACTGATGCACTACAATGCTGAGAACTGTATTAACTATTATCCCCAAGTTTGACTTGATTGTATTTATGTATAGTATTATCTGATCTGATTGGATAGCATGCAAAGTAGGTTTTCACTGTACCCATGACAATAATAACAATAAACCTAAAACTAAACCTGTGATGGCACAGGGAGGCAGACATATTTGTAGTCCCACACACAATGACAGGCTCCAACATGTGAACTGGGGAAGGAGATGAGATTTTGCCCAGATCCAATAAACCTCTTCTACACCCTCAGCCACATGTTGTGCACTCCATCCACAAGCAAAGCAAGTGCAAAACCTGACCTTTCATCTGTTCCTTTCCCATCATCCAGAGAGCCAATCAATCCTTCCAGTAGAGCAGTGTTTCTCATGCACTTCATCCAACTTAATGTATTGCATTTGGTGCTCATGATGTGATCTCCTCTACACTGGAGAAACTAAATGTACATTACTTCACAACTTTGTGGACTATCTCCGTTCAAACCACAACTACTGATGCTGGAAATTAAAAACTGAAACCAAATGCTCAAATCTCTCAGCAGGTCAGGTAACATTAGTGGAGTGGGAAACAATATTTAAACACAAGGAACTGCAGATGCTGCTTTACTTAAAAATGACACAAGTGCTGGAGTAACTCAGCAGATCTGGAGAACATGGATAGGCATGTTTTAAGAAGGGACCCGACATGAAACATCGTCTATCCATGTTCTCTAGAGATATTACTGAATGCTCTGAGTTTCTCCAGCACTTTCTTAGGTAAACAAGTTTAATATTTTAGGTCATAAGCATATTTTAAGTTGCAGAGGACTTTAAGCTTCCATTTGTTCATCTCTTTAAATCTCGAAATCACTCTGACCGCTTTGCCTTCAGCCTCCTACATAACTCCAAGAATGCTTGTTGTAAGCTTGAGGAACACAACCTCATCTGACAACTAGACTTGTTTCAACCCCCAGGACTTCACACTGAATTTAGCAATTCCAATTAATCCCATTTTTACACAATGTGGCTGCAAGCGGCCTCGGTATTCTGGGGAATCGCATTCCTAGAAAATGGACCGTATCGCGATTTTTAATTACTTAACTCTATGTAATTTGCATCCGTTTCAAAATGCCAGTTAATAAAACAATTTTGTATTGATTTTTTTTCTGTAAGCAAATTACATGAGAGCAATGTTTTCTCCATATCACAAACCTTTGGGTAGTGATTTGTGAAATCATTACCCAAACAAATGAGAATTTAGCTTATTTTTAGTTTGTAGAGATACAGCATGAAAACAGGACCTTCGACCCACCGAATCTACACCGATCATCAATCACTTGTCCACACTGATCTATGTAATTCTTCTTTCGCATCCACTCCCAACACATTTGGGGCAATTTTATAGAAACCAATTAATCTACAAATCTGCAATTCTTTGGGACGCTGGAGGAAACCGGAGCACCTGGTGGAAATCCACACGGTCACAGGGAGAACGTGCAAACTCCAAATAGACAGCACACGAGGTCATGGTCAAACCTAGGTCTCTGGCGCAGTGAGGCAGCGGCTCTACTAGCTGTACTACTGTCCCGTGCTGCTGTGCCATGAATTTCCATAACCTGAATGGGCGCACAGTGGGGTCTGTCTGCATACTTTTGCTTCAACTTGTTAGTCTCTGCATCGTTTTGTTCCAACTGTTGGAACTATGGAGAACAACTCACTAAACCTAGAATATTTAAATGTTTTTTAGATTTATCGGAAAATAAAACAGGTCATAAGTGATAGGAGCAGAATTAGGCCATTCAGCCCATCAAGTCTACTCCACCATTCAATCATGGCTGATCTATCTCTCCCCCTGGTCGGGGAGGAGGGGGCAGAGGAACAACTACAGGACTGTTTGGAGTCTGTAGACTGGGCAATGTTCAAGGACTCGGCAACGGACTTGAACAAATACGCCACAGTCGTTACAGACTTCATTAAGAAATGTGTGGTGGACTGCATCCCTACAAAAACCTTCCGAGTGTTTCCCCAATCAGAAACCTTGGATGAACTTTGAGATCCGCACTCTTCTGAAGACCAGACACCGGGCATTCATGTCTGATGATATAGTGGTCTACAAAAAGTCCAGATACGACCTTGGTAAGGCCATCAAAAAGGCCAAAAGGGACCTGCTCCAAACTGGAGGATGAGACAGATGTTCGGCAGCTGTGGCGGGGCCTGAATGCAATCACCTCCTACAAGGCGAAATCAGGAGGCAGCTCGAATGTCGGCGAAACATCACTCCCTGATGAGCTCAATGAGTTTTACGCACGCTTTGATAGGGAGAACACCGATGTGCCTTCCCGAGCCCCCATTCGCTGTGATGGTATTTTAGTCTCAGTCACAGAGGCCGACGTCAGGAAATCCTTCAGAGGGGTGAACCGTCGAAAAACACCTGGACCTGATGGTATACCTGGTCGTGTTCTAAAAACCTGTGCGGACCAACAGGCTGGAGTTTTTAACGGACATTTTCAACCTCTCACATCTGAGGTCTGAGGTTCCCACCTGCTTCAAAAGGGCATCAATTATACCAGTGCCTAAGAAGAGTAAGGTGACGTGCCTCAATGACTATCGACCTGTGGCACTAACGCCTCTGGTGATGAAGTGCTTTGAGAGGTTGATCATGGCACAAATCAACTCCTACCTCGACAAAAACCTGGACCCACTGCAGTTCGCTTACCGCCACAACAGATCAACGGTGGATGCGATCTCGCTGGCCCTCCACTCCGTCAGGCTGTTATTCATTGATTACAGCTCGGAATTGAATACAATCATCCCCTCCAAGCTGGTTACCAAACTCCCAGAACTGGGTCTCTGCACATCCCTCTACAATTGGATCCTCGACTTCCTCATTCTCAGTCTGTTCGTATTGGTGGAAATGTGTCAGACTCGATAACAATCAGCACGGGAACACCTCAAGGCTGTGTGGTCAGCCCCCTGCTGTACTCACTCTATACTCATGACTGCGTAGCCGGTCATAGTGCGAACTCCATCATCAGGTTCGCTGACGACACCACTGTTGTGGGACGTATCACTGATGGGGATGAGTCAGAGTATAGAAGAGAGATCGAGCAACTGTCCATATGGTGCCAGCACAATAACCTGGCCCTCAACACCAGCAAAACCAAGGAACTGATTGTGGACTTTGGAAGGAGTAGGATGGGGACCCACAGTCCCATTTATATCAACGGGTCGATGGTTGAAAGGGTCAAGAGCTTCAAATTCCTGGGCGTGCACATCTCTGAAGATCTTTCCTGGTCCGAGAACACTGATGCAATTATTAAGAAAGCACATCAGCGCCTCTACTTCCTGAGAAGATTACGGAGAGTCGGTTTGTCAAGGAGGACTCTCTCTAACTTCTACAGGTGCACAGTAGAGAGCATGCTGACCGGTTGCATCGTGGCTTGGTTCGGCAACTTGAGCGCCCTGGAGAGGAAAAGACTACAAAAAGTAGTAAACACTGCCCAGTCCATCATCGGTTCTGACCTCCCTACCATCGAGGGGATCTATCGCAGTCGCTGCCTCAAAAAGGCTGGCAGTATCATCAAGGACCCACACCATCCTGGCCACACACTCATCTCCCTGCTACCTTCAGGTAGAAGGTACAGGAGCCTGAAGACTGCAACGACCAGGTTCAGGAATAGCTACTTCCCCACAGCCATCAGGCTATTAAACTTGGCTCGGACAAAACTCTGAACATTAATAGCCCATTATCTGTTATTTCCACTTTATCAGTTTATTTATTCATGTGTGTATATATTTATATAATGGTATATGGACACACTGATCTGTTTTATAGTCAATGCCTACTATGTTCTGTTGTGCTGAAGCAAAGCAAGAATTTCATTGTCCTATCAGGTACACATGACAATAAACTCACTTGAACTTGAACTCCTAACCACATTCTCCTGCCTTTTCCCCATAACCCTTGACACCAGTAGTAATCAAGAATCTATCTATCTCTGCCTTAACAGTTTAAAAAAAAATTATTGGATACGGTGGCACAATGATGCACCACATGGCTGCTGTCTCAGCTCCACCGACTCGGGCTCAACCCTGATCTGTGTGGAGTTTGCACGTTCTTTCTGTGAACACATGGATTTCTTCCAATGCTCCAATTTCTCCCACATATGTTACAAGACGTTGGTGAGGCCGCATTTGGTACTGTGTTCAGTTTTCGTTACCCTGCTATAGGAAGGATATTGTTAAGCAGGAAAAAGTACAGAGATCTACGGGGATGTTTCCAGGACTTGAAGGCCTGAGCTATATGGAAAGGCTAGACTTTATTCTGCAGGAGGCTGATGGGTGATCTCATAGAGGTGTATAAAATCATGAGGGGAATAGATAGGGTGATTTCAGAGTTCTGAACAGGTACATAATAGGAAACATTTAAAGGGGCATGTGCCCAACGCGGGGGGAGATGGGACTAGTGTGGATGAAGCACCTGGGTTGGCATTAGCAAGTTGTGCCAAAGGGCCTGCTTCCGTGCTGTACGACTCCTCGATTTTATCCATTACCACCTGCATTAACGAATTTCTTCTCATCTCAATTAATATCAGTTATTCTGAGACGATGACCGTTGCTTCTAGAGCCATCAGACAGAGAAAACATCCTCCCTGCACCTGGCTTGTCATGCCTTATAATAATTACTGGAACTAGTCTAGTGCATCTCCATTGCACTTCCTGTATAGTAATGCACTCATTATTTAGGCGAGGATACCAAAACGGTACATGATACTTTGGGTGGCGTCTCATCAACGCCTGATATAATTGCAATAAGACGCCTGAACTCATACATTCAAATCCTCTTGTACAGAGCAACATCCCATTTGCTTCCTTATTCACTAGCTACACCTGCATGTTGGCTTTTGGTGTAGGAAAGTACTGCAGATGCTGGTTTAAATCAAAGGTAGACACAAAATGTTGGAGCAATTCAGCGGGACAGGCAGGTCCTTCTAAACATTGCCCAATCGTTCACCAGAAATTAGTGACACTATACGAGTACTACAGCAGAAAACCTAGAAAAGTGTAGAAAATGTTGGAGTGTAATTAAAAAAGGATATTTTAAAAGCAAAGAGAATTGTATGAATATATTCTGACAACCAAAAGCAAGTACATAAATAGCAACAGAATAACTAAGGAAAGTATGGTCTGTTAAAGTAACCCATGTAAGGAGGCAAGAATGTGGTTATGATTCCTGATGAAAAATCCATAGCTGTCTTCATAAGAAGGGGATCCTGCTGATGATATTGTATTTATGGAGAATAACTGAAATACTGGCTGAGATAAACATAGTAAATGAAGAAATATTGAAGTGTCTTTAAAAGTAGAATAATCACCAAGCTGGGATGAAATATATACAGGCTGTTAAATGTAAAAAGGGATGTTTCAATCCTCCCTGTGTCCAGAGGATTGTAAGAATGTCAGATGATTGCTAACATTGTTCCCTTGTAAATTTCCTACTGGTATGAAAGTGTCTACCATTTTCTGCAGGATGAGTTCGGCTAATCTCCAGGATTTGATTATTTGCTCCCAAGATACAGAAGTGTGAAGACAGCAGGTGCAAGGGAGTACAATTGCCTCTGAATTCCCAATGCAGTGTCCTAAATAGAATATATCACACAATGGTGTCACCACTAGTCACCATCATTGAAAGCCCCACATAAGAAACCTTTGGAATTCTTCAAACAGTTTAAGATTGCGGACCATTATGTATCTGTACACTGTAAATGGCTGAATTGTAATCATGTATTGTCTTTCCTCTGACTGGGAAGCACACAACAAAAGTTTTTCACTGTACCTCTGTACACGTGACAATAAACTAAACTAACTAGGGCAACCAGGGATAAACAACAAATTTGGCTGTGCCAATGACAAGCATTTTCTGAGAACAAATTGACAGAAAGGAAAGGGATTTCTAAATCTTTAGCTGTTTTGACGTTTGGGAGTTTTGTGGTCAGAGGAACACAATATAAAGCTTGTTACCGACAACTATGAATCATTCCATTATTTTCTTATGTCGAAATACCCAAACGCTTTATTTAACAAGGCAAGAGTAACTAAAAATCATGGCTCAGGCAAACAAAGCTGAACGTTTTAACTACTAACTAGCTTAATAAACACAGTACAACACAGGTAGCAATTTTCTTTGCCCTTTTTAAATTCAACATTGGTTTAAAATACTTACTACTAAAACTGATTGCAAGGGGAATCCCTTGTATCTGATTGCTGTTGCAATCTGAATCCCTGTATCTGATTGCTATTGCAATCAGATACAGAAAGTACTAATATCTACTCAAAGCAACAATCCTGATATATGTAAGAAGGAACTGCAGATGCTGGTTTAAACCAAAAGTAGACACAAAAAGCTGGAGTAACTCAGCGGGACAGGCAACATCTCTGGAGAGAAGGAATGGGAGACGTTTCAGGTCGAGACCCTACTTCAGACTGGTTTCTTCAATCCTGAAATATAGTGCTATTCCTCAGAATACACTACTTTATGGTGGAATTAATGTAAACATTAAAAATTGGATCCCTCAAAGAAAATTAATTCTATAGTTTACTACGAACTCAATTATAAACAGAGATTTAGCTTTGTGATTTATATCCTGAATTACAAAATCAGATGATAAACGAATGCAATTTTCATTGTCAAGGATCATGCCATACTCACTTAGTAAATACGTAAAAATATATACTTAAAGGCCCATATCAACAAGAATCTCCATCTCAAAAATTCTGCACAGAATATGCAAATAAGGGCACGATTTCAATCAAATTTTGGCCAGTTTCAAATATGATTGTGAATTAACCCAAATGTAATATGATCCTGTGTAACAGCTATCAAAATAAACCAAGTTCCCAAGGAGATCACCTTTCAAAATGAAGGTGGAACATTGACGCAGGTAAATATCAGAAACGCGATGACTGTTCAAAAATAACTATCCCCTTGTATGGTAGGTATCAGAAACTCGCTTCAGCAATGCTTACTACTGCAACTAACTTCTGGAATAAAAGCTAAACTTTTTCGCATGCGATTAGTAGAGCCTGCCGGTAGGCACAAAATGCTGGAGTAACTCAGCGGGACAGGCAGCAGTTCTGGAGAGAAGGAATGCGCGACGTTTCGGGTCGAGACCCTTCTTCAGACTTCTTCAGTAGAACCCACCCCCGCACTTACATATCGAGCTTGAGCTATTCTGTGGTTCTCAGAAGTTCCACTTCGATCGTGTACGTAAGGGAATGAGGCGTCAGTTAACCTTCCTGTTTAAACGCTGTACGGCCCATTTACGACCTCCTGTGATAAATTCCTCCAAAGACCTTGAAGTGGACGGGTGATCGTTTCCCCGCCCACCTCCTTCCTTCTATTCAACCTACCCTGCAAGCATGGGATCTGCAAGGGCGCGTTGACTTCCGCACATTTTACAAACAGATATTGCAGCTTTGGAGCCAGCAAGCATACGCCAGAGTAACCTCGGAATATCTGAGTTTTCATTTTTTTCCCTGGTAATTATACAATAACATGCTGCACATATTGAGTACCTTTGGAATATCTGAACTTTCATATTATATCTGGTTGTTACACATAATGTGTACGAAGGAACTGCAGATGCTGGTTTAAACCGAAGATGGGCACAAAAAGCTGGAGTAACTCTCTGAGTAACTAAGTCAGTCTGAAGAAGGGTTTCGGCCCGAAATGTTGCCTATTTCCTTCGCTCCATAGATGCTGCCGCACCCGCTGAGTTTCTCCAGCACTTTTGCCTACCTTCGATTTTCCAGCATCTGCAGTTCCTTCTTAAACAAGCTGAGCTTTAAGGTAGACACAAAATGCTGGAGTAACTCAGCGGGTCAGGCAACATCTCTGGAGAGAAGGAATGGGTGACGTTTTGGGTCGAGATCCTTCTTCAGTCTGACAACACATGACGTGTGGTACACAAAATAACCTTGGAACATATGAGCTCTCATGTTATTTCTGGTAAATTATACGATGCCTTGTCGTTCTCAGAACAAACTTGGAATATCAAAGGAATATTCCAACCTTGGAATATCTGAGCTTTCACATTACTTCTTTCTGGTGGTAATACATAACACGTTTTGACACAGGGTAACCTTGAAATACCTGAGCTCTCACTGTATTTCTGGTCACCATATAATATAGAGTAACCTTGGAATGTCTGAGCTCTCTGGAAACCGTACAATAACGTAGCACAGACAGAGTAACCCAGAAATATCCGAGCTCTCACTCTATTTCTGGTTACCGTACAATAAAGAATAACCTTGGAATATCTGAGCTCTCTGGTAATTATACAATAACATTTTGCACACACAGAGTAACCTTGGAATATCTAAGCTCGTGTTATTTCTGGTAACCATACAGCAACATGTTGTACACACCGAGGAGCCTTGGAATATCTGAGCTTTCCCGACAGCTACATCATCATGCTGTGGCCAGTGTGGATGCGGACACGCCAGCCCTGCTGACACCGGGCTGTACAGTCAAGCCCTGGCCGCATACCAACACAGTTGCGTCACTTGATGCAGCCAGAAAGCTCCATAAACTCTAACCTTTAAACTTTTTGGTTCAACAGGAGAGGTCTGTCGGTCGGTCGGGGCGGCGTGCTTCTCTGCGTCAACCCCCCGCGGGCTGTACCCCGTGCGGCCGGGTGGGAGCCTCCTTCCTTCAGCCGGTGCCCAGTGGTGGGGTGGTGGGGTGTGGACCGGGGCCTCTCCCCTCCCTCAGATCGGCGCTGTCCGGCAGAAAAACTTCACCAGCCGCGGGCAGGGTCAGATGCAGCTGCAGCCTGGGAGCGGGAGCGGGAGCGGGTTCAGGCCGTCGAGGCTGCGGTGTGTGTCGGCCCCGCCGGTTGTTCACTGTCAGGCTGCGCCGCTCCCACCGTCGCTGCTGGTGCCCTGTCCCGCTCGGCACCGCGCATGCGTCGCCAACCCCGCCCTCACCGCGCGCGCGCGCGCGCCCGCCCGGGTCGTCATCCCCATCCCCACCCTGGAGCGCGCGCGTTCCCGCGTCGACATCCCCCACCCTGGCCGCGCGCGTTCCCGCGTCGCCATCCCCCCCGCGCGCGCTCAGCCCCCGCCTGACGTCACTCAGCCCTGCCCCGCGCGCTCCTTCAACGGCAACGTCCCGCCCAAACCCGGGTGCGCGGGCTCCCGCAGTCAACCTTCCCCCCCATCGTCAACCCTCCACCACATCCCGGTCGAGCTCCCGAGTGCGCGGGGCTGATGTCGCAGGCATTGCCGGCGAAGGGCAAACAACCTGGGCAAAAGACTGCCAGACATACAGGTGGACATACAGCAGAATCCCCGGCCGTGCTCCACCTGGGAATGCAATGGCACAAAGTGAACTGGCGCACACTCCTTGCTAGTTATGATAGAAACAGAGAAAAATAGATGCCGGGTGAGGAGTAGGCAGTTCGGCCCAGCACCGCCATTCCATATGGTAGACAAAAGTGCTGGAGAAACTCAGCGGGTGAGGCAGCATCTATGGAGCGAAGGAAATAGGCAACGTTTCGGGCCGAAACCTTTCTTCAGACTTTTACAACCTCCGCCATTCAATATGATCCTGGCTGATCATCTAAAATCAGTAGATAGACAAAAGTGCTGGAGAAACTCAGCGGGTGAGGCAGCATCTATGGAGCGAAGGAAATAGGCAACGTTTCGGGTCGAAACCCTTCTTCACTAAAATCAGTACCCCGTTCCTGCTTTTTCCCCATATCCCTTGATTCTTTTAGCCCTGAGCTAAATCTAACTCTCTTTAAAACATCCAGTGAATTAGCCTCCACTGCCTTCTGTGGCAGATAATTCCACAGATTCACAACTCTCTGGGTGAAGAAATTTTTCCTCATCTCAGTCCTAAATGGCGCACTCCTTATTCTTAAACTGTGACCCCTGGTTCTGGACTTCCCCAACATCAGGAACATTCAATCCTTTAAGAATTTTATATGTTTCTGTAAGATCCCCTCTCATCCATCTAAATTCCTGTGAATACAAGCCCAGTCGACCCATTCTTTCTTCATAGGTCAGTCCCGCCATCCCGAGAATTAACCTAGTGAACCTACGCTGCACTCCCTCAATAGGGGGGTTGCACGTAAGGTCACCGGGTCAAAGGGCTTGGTGCACAGAGCCACTCAATCCATCTGGAGGACATCCGTAACTTCCAGTATTTATTATTAATGTAAGAAACGCGTACTTTCCTACCTGTTAAAAACCGCCAAAATGTTGAATTTTTGCGCTGTAAAAAATTGTGGAAGTCGGGGTAAGTTTGAGGGACATGTACCCAATTTCAGAATTCCAAAAGTGAAGCGAAATGAAGGTAAAGAGAAGCGACAGCTGAAGGGACAACAACAGCTAAAATGCTTGGAGAACATTGGCCGTGCAGATATCGGAATTGAAAATATTGGGAATTATCGCGTTTGCTCACTGCATTTCATCAACAGTAAGGCATTATTTGTGGTTTTTCTCAATCCCTTTGGTATCTAAAAAGTCTCAGAAGTGATAAATCTGGCTGTAAATTTTGCTTCAGAGGTGTTTTCTTTTTGTATGTAAAAATCCACTTGAGAACCATGGGGGATTTTTAAATTTTACAGCCAGTTTTATCACTTCTGAAACTTTTTAGATGCCAAAGGAATCAAGAAAAACCATAAATAATGCCTTGGTACACAAAAATGCTGGAGAAACTCAGCGGGTGCAGCAGCATCTATGGAGCGAAGGAAATAGGGAACGTTTCGGGCCGAAACCCTTCTTCAGACTGATAAATAATGCCTTAGTTGATGAAATGCAGTGAGCAAACGGCCAATGTTCGCCAAGCACTTTGGCTGTTGTTGTCCCTTCAGCTCTCGCTTCTCTTTACCTTCATTTCGCTTCACTTTTGGAATTCTGAAGTAGGATAAATGTCTCTCACGCTTATCCTGATTTCCATAATTATTTACAGCGCAAAAAAAAAGACAATTTCGGCGGGTTTTAACGGGCCTGCTACGCTGGAAACAATGGTAAGTGCTTACATGCAGTTCATCGCGTGTACACCATTTGCTGTAGCGTAGCAACAGTACGGGTCATGGGTCGTGACCCGACTGCCGTGCAACCTCCCTATAGCAATAATGTCCTTACTCAAATTAGACCAAAATTGCACACAATACTCCAGGTGCGGTCTTACCAGGGCCCTGTACAACTGCAGTAGGACCTCCTTGCTCCTAAACATAAATCCTCTCGCAATGAAGGCCAACATGCCATTAGCTTTCTTCACTGCCGGCTGTTTCTGCATGCTTACTTTCAGTGACTGATATACAAGCACACCCAGGTCTTGTTGCACCTCCCCTTTTCCTAACCTGACACCATTCCGATAATAATCTGCCTTCCTGTTCTTGCCACCAAAGTGGATAACCTCACATGTTCTTGCCACCAAAGTGGATAACCTCATGGTGGTGAAACTGCTCCACATACAATAGCAGAGTAACAGAACAGCCCCTTCAGTCCACCAATTTCTATGCCGAACATGATACCAACATAAACTAATCGCCTCTGCCTGCATTTGATCCATATCCCTTCATATCTATGTTCCTATGTATTCAGTCTTAAGGGTCTTGACCCAAAACATCACCAATGCATGTTTTCCAGACTTGCTACTTGACCTGCTTGACTCAAGCACTTTGTCTCTGTTTTGCCCATCTAAAAGCCTCTTAAACACCATAATTATATCTGCCTCCATCACCATCCCCAGCAGCATGTTCCAAACACCTACCACCCCATGTGTCAAAAAACTTGCCCCACACATCTCCTTTAAACTTTGCACCTCTCTCCTTAATAAGACAGCAATATCCCACAGTGGTGCCTTAACTGACTAGTTAATTTCTTCCAATAGTATTCATCAACGGACAAGCATTGGCATCAGAATATGTTGAAGTATCTGTGCAGCCCTCAGCTTGATTTTATTCATACACAGCTCGTCAGAGCCATCACATCTAACCAGAACTGCACACGGTTCCCCAGCCAAAGTCTGACCAGTTTTAAATTAGAGCATAAACACCTTGCTCTTGTACTCGATGCCCTGACTAATGAAGAGCAGGATCCAATATGCATTTTTAGCCACATGATCTACCCGTAGTGCTACCTTCAAGGATCTTTGAACTTGTGCACAAAAGTACCCAGTTCCTCAATACCCGCCATGGCACCAACATTCATGTTCTAGCCATATTGGTACTCCCAAAATGTCATAAGATCATAAATGATATGAGCAGAATTAGGCCATTCAGCCCATCAAGTCTACTCCGCCATTCAATCATAGCTGACCTATCTCTCCCTCCTAACTGTATGTGAGTTCGGTATTCCGAAAAACACGAGGAATCATGGGATTTGTCAAAGGTCACTCGCGATAAACATTCTCCGCAACTATGTTGCTGCAGGTATACAGATCTGCGTTTCATCCATAGTCAGGATCGAACCAAGGTCTCTGGCGCTGCAAGCCCTGTTGAATTGCTACTGAACCGTCCCAATCCCCTCCCGAGTGTCCCATCCCTGTCCGGGGGTGGCTGGTGATGTCCGGGGTGACCCTGGACTGACGGGACACCGGCCCGGAGCAGTGGTGGCCCTGGCTTACGGCAAGCGCGGAGAAGAAGCGCCAACTCCAGCTCAACTCTGCCTGAATCGTCGGGTTAGCAGACAGCCCTGGACTGACGGGACACTGGACCGGAGCAGTGGAGTTAGCGCTTCTTCTCCGCGCTGGCTGTACGCCTAGGCTGCACGCCTGGGCTGCCACTGCTCCAAGACGGGTTCTGAAGAAGAGTCTCGACCCAAAACGTCACCTATTCCTTTTCTCCAGTCTGACCTGCTGAGTTACTCCAGCTTTTTGTGTCTATCTTCGGTTTAAAACAGCATCTGCAGTTCCTTCCTACACATTATGTTTCCCATGCTTCTTGGTAACATTCACTAAACAAGCCATGCCTTCAAATTGCTTATGCAGTTTTCTGAACATTTCAGGCAAATTTGCTAGTTGACAATGATACAACAGCTCGAGGTGTTTATCAGATACAGATCTTATCTGATCATCACAGAAAGTCAGTAACACCTAGGTGTTAGAACAGGTTATCTGGACATTGTTTAAATTAATAAGTCAGAGCACAAATGCACATTGGGTCTTTTCTGTAGTTGGAATTCTACGACTGTAGTTCAACACGACTCAAGGCTTTAAGGGAGGATCTAGAGCTTGGGACATCATCTGCAGATTATTTTAATGAAATAACAGCTATTATTCTGAAGTTATTGGAAAAAACATTTATTATATAAACAAACCAGTCTCTTGGCATTCAGATGTCCGCACCCAACGTCATACAGGGAACCCTATCCAGACAAAAGACACATCTCAGTCGTTGACAGAATGTAATCGTTGTTACAAGTCCACAATTACCCAAGAAATTTGCAGAGCTTTGTTTTGAGTGAGATTGTGGAATAGTTTTCTCCCCATGACCCAAATTATTTCTTGGCATAAGTGATCTTCATTGCATGTGATGGTGTAATTCTGAATCCCTGCAACGCATCGCGAGCAGCTCCAGCCTGCCCTTCATTTTCAAATTCAACAAATGCTATGTCATGGCGCCCTGGAACCAAACGCACCTCCTTGAACCCAGGGAATCTAAAAAGTTTAAGAAAAAGTAATATAATACAGATATGACAAATATTTGGAATGCTAAAGATTGATTTATTAGATTTAATTCAATGTGGAAGTAATCAATGGTTTAAATAGTTTTACTGAACAGCAATCAAGCAGAAGACATTGTGAAAATTCTGGCCATTGTTGTGTAAGTCTGAACAATAACCCCTGCAGGAAATCACTATATTCTCATCCATCCCCAAAGTAAAATCAAGTTACATGTATAATCAATGAAAATCATCCATGTTATTTCACTACAGCAAAAAAAAAGGCTTTTCCCCCAGTTTCTACTTACTGATTAAACAGCATAGATAACATCATCTCATTGGTCTCTTCAGGCAAATTTGTGAGAAACAGAATATAGTTGGGTGGATTATCTGGCACCTTTAAGGAAGAAGATAAAATTGAAAACTTAAAACTTTTGTTTAACTAAAGTACAAATACATCAAAAATCATATCAATATACTTAAAATTCAGATGAAAAAGTGAAGAGGGTTGGCAAAAGATATTCAATTTAAAATATTGTTATGGAAACTTTAAAAAGGCACAGATGTAACAAGCTTGAAGTAAATCTTTAATGGGAGACATACTAGAACAATGATTCAGCCATTTATAACTTGCATTCACAACCGATAATAGGACTGTGTATTGTTTAAAGTTTGATTGATGATTCAAAGAAAGGGTAAGTTGTGAGGAGGCTATGTCAGCGACAATGGACCTGCCATATTGTTCACGTGTGACACTCAACCCAAAGCAAGACCAATCAAAACTCATGGATGTGTTTAAAGCTTTCAAGATTCAAGAGATTCAAGAGATTCAAGGGACATTTATTGTCACATGCACCAATTGGTACATTGAAATTTGGGGTCACCATACAGCCATACGAATAAAAAAGATAGACTTTTAGCACACGATAGAATTTAACATAAATATCCCACACACAGCGGAATCAACGTTTTCCACTGTGAGGGAAGGCACCAAAGTTCAGTCATCCTCCTTTGTTGTTCACCCTTGGTCGGGGCCTCCCAAACCCCTGCAGTCGCCGCTACGGGCTGCTCGATCATCAGGCCCTCTTGCCGGGATGATGGAACTCCGATGTAGGAACAGAAGAACATTCTCAGCGGCTTGGACTTCCGAATCGGCCACTTCTTACCGGAGACCGCGGCTCCCGAAGTCCACAGGCCGAGCTGGGTGGAGATTCACACTGGCGGCCCTCAGCAAAGGGATCCCAAGACTCCATGATGTTGAAGTCAGCACCGCGCGCGGCTGGATGCTCCACAGCTCCATGATGTTGAAGCAGCAGGCCCAACACTCCGGAGCTTCAAACAGCGATCCCAGGTAAGGCATCGCTCGCTCCGCGATGAATCCAGTGCTGCGCTGCTACTGAACCTCCTGGTCAGTCCCCGCCAGGAAAGGCCCCGCCCATCCAGTTGGTAGGCCGCGATGGGGGGGTGGGGGGCCACGAAGATGCGACTCGAAGAATAGTCGCATCCTCGCCAGGAAGTGACTGAGAAACGGTTTCCCCCTTACCCTACCCACCTCTCCCCAACATAAAAATACTAAAAAAACTCCAACACATACATTTTAAACAGACTAAAAATAAAACAAAGATAGAAAAACAGACAGACTGCCATCATGCGGCGCCGCTAGTGGCCATTTCATGAAGTGCAGAATATCCAGTGGTTCCCAGGAGCCTCTGACTCCAACTGCAGTGTAGGACTGTTGGACTGGGATCGAGAACATCAGGAGCATGCGTACAAAGGCTACTTGGCAGTAGGAGCTCAAAGTATCCACCCATCTGCCATGTCAAGTACCACCACATCCCATTGTTGAGAATGGAACTGCAGAAAACTTACCAACTATTTCCAAATGCCTTGCAAGATCAGAATCTAAGTTTATTATCTCCAGGAGTTTCAATTATAACAGATTTTGTTTTTTTGTTAATTACTTACCTGCTGAGCCGTTGAAGAGGTTGTTTGGTTAGAGTTTGCAGTTGGCGGTGTTGTTGCCTAAAGGCAAGGAATCATTGTGAGTTGTGAACGAAAAATGTGAAAAACTACCGATCCCCTTATCCCCACCCTAACGACTAAAACTTGTTTTTCATTTTAATCTGAACAAAATAGTTAAATTCTCAACTATGAATTCTAGTGTTCCAACTAAAAGATTAAAATTTAAGCAGCAACCTTGCAGTATAATGGTTTCCATTGCAAACACAAAATACACTTATTGCTTTTACAGATTTGTTGACAGACTATCCCTAGACTTGGCAATAAACTACGTTACAAAGGCGGCTATTGTTTAATTAAAGCATCCAATACATTTAAAAATAAATCGAAATTTTAAATTCTAAAAATTGCCTGATATAAGACAAGCCTTCTTTACCTGATTAACTTTTTTGCTTACAGCTATTTGTTCTTGTGCTTTGTTCTTTTTCTTTTCTTTTTTCTTTTCTTTATCTGCAAAGGTGCCCCTCATTTTTGAGACAAGATCTGAATCAGTTTTTGCATACTGAATACGCTGAGGAGAATAAAGTAGAATATGCACATTTCAGCAAAATGTATCATTGGCAATATCGTGATAGGAAAGTGAACATTTTGGGAAGGTGCGTTTCTGTGTTGAAATGTACTTTTTGACATTACAATCTTTCCTTCATAAAACAAAAATTTATTTCAAAGAAAGCTATATAAACCACAAATTAATATTAAATTGTCAAAGACACTTGTTCCACCACACTCCCCATTTACCATCACTAAAATTATCAAAATTATTAAGAATGAACCATTAGGCCAGTGTGTCAAAATAACCAAGTTAAATTGTGAATACATTTTACACTAGTAATCTCATCCCAAAAGTGGGTATACATTTACCAGGTCAAGATGCTGCCTTGACAATAATGCCTACATTTATTGTGGGAAATAAATGCCAGCTTTGCCAGCAATCCCCACATTAAAATAAAATCTGGCATCTCCTTTTTATTCAATCTACACACCAGGACTGCAATACACACCTGACCAAATATAATTCTAGTCACATTAAAAGAGCTCATTAGCTAAAATGGTGTGGAAGTCTGTTCAAATACCAATTTGTTCAGTTCTTTACATTAGGAAATACTACATCAATACCATAATAGTTAATAAAGTAGCAGACTTGGGACATTAGGCCTGTCTCATCACATGATCATTGGAAAATCTGCCACAAGCTGTTAGTTTGTGCTCCACTCACAAGATGGTGGAAAAGCAGGAGAGCTGGTAAATAAGGCAAAACCATTCAAAGATTGAGATTCATGTATCACAAATGGCATTTTCTTAACTTCTTATCTCCGTGGATAACAGCCTAACCCCATTTTAAATGCTGGCAGATTTCAAGTGATAATCCTGAGGCAGCTAGTCACAAGCTTCCAATTGCAATGAAAACCCATAACTATAAGACTACAGATCACATGCCAGTAAATGGGGTCAGCAATGGACAAGATGCCCCAAAGACCTGTGCAACTTTACATTTTTAAGCAATTATGTCTTTAACTTACCATAGGTTTGCCATAAAATGGAAATCCTTGTATTTGTCGTAAAGCACTCGTAGCACAGGTTATCTCTTTAAAAATTACAAAAGCTTGCCCTCTCATTTTCATAGTTTTTAAAGCTATGATATCAACAATTTGACCAAATTGAGAAAACAGGGCGTACAGTGCTCTCTTCAACTCTGCGGAGAGAAACAAAAAAAATTAGTTTTCCATGTTAGTCCCTTTCATAAATGATTTTCATAACATTACCAAGACTGAGCAATGTTAATAAGACGACAGCTTTTAAAATAGTGTACGTTTTGGAAACATACCATTTGACTGATCTCATTGTAATAACATATGTACACACCATTTCATTATCAATACATATTTATGCCTTACATTACCCTTCGTACTTCTTCCTTTTAACACCACCAATTTAATCAACTGTGTTTTAATAAACATAATGCAAGAGGACAAGGAATAAAATAAGTTGTTAAATGATTACTTGGCCAAATGGTCATATAAATGTCAAATTCTCAGCTTCATTGTAAAATAAAATTTGAACAGAAGTAATGACAAGAGGATAGACACAAAAAGCTGGAGTAACTCAGCGGGACAGGCAGCATCTCTGGAGAGAAGGAATGGGTGACGTTTCGGGAGTGATGTCGGGAGTGGGCGGGACAGAGATAGAATGTTGTCGGAGACAGTGAGACAGATGGGAGAACTGGGAAGGGGGAGGGGATTAAGAGAGGGAAAGCAAGGGCTATTTGAAGTTAGAGGTCAATGTTCATACCGCTGGGGTGTAAAATACCCAAGCGAAATATGAGGTGCTGTTCCTCCAATTTGCGCTAGGCCTCACTCTGACAATGGAAGAGGCCCAGGACTGAAATGTCAGATTGGGAATGGGAAGGGGAGTTAAAGTGCTCAGCAACCGGGAGATCAGGTAGGTTAAGGCGGACTGAGCAGAGGTGTTCAGCGAAACGATCACCGAGCCTGCGCTTGGTCTCGCCGATGTACAGAAGTTGACATCTGGAACAGCGGATACAGTAGATGAGGTTGGAGGAGGTGCAAGTGAACCTCTATCTCACCTGAAAAGACTGTCGGGGTCCTTGGATGGAGCTAAAGGGACAGGTGTTGCATCTCCTGCGGATGCAGGGGAAAGTACCTGGGGAGGGGGTTGTTTGGGTAGGAAGGGACAAGTTGACCAGGGAGTTGCGGAGGAAACGGTCTCTGCGGAAAGCAGAAAGGGGTGGAGATGGGAAGATGTGGTCAGTAGTGGGATGCCATTGGAGGTGGCGAGTGTTGGAGGATTATATGCTGTATGCGGCGGCCAAAGTGGTGGAAGGCGTGGACAACAGGGACTCTGTCCTTGTTGCGAATGAGAGGAGGGGGATCAAGAGCGGAGCTGCGGGATATCGAGGAAACCCTAGTGAGAGCCTCATCTATAATGGAGAGGAACCCCCGTTTCCTAAAGAATGAGGACATCTCCGATGATCTAGCATGGAAACCTCATCCTGGGTGCAGATGCGACGTAGACGGAGGAATTAGGAATAGGGGATAAAGTCTTTACAGGAAGCAGGGTGGGAAGAAGTGTGGTCTTGATAGCTATGGGAGTCAGTAGGTTTGTAGTAGATGTCGGTCAATAGTTTGTCTCCTGTGATGGAGACGGTGAGATCCAGAAACGGTAGGGAGATATCGGAGATGGTCCAAATGAATTTGAGTGCAGCAGTGAATGACAATAGGAGTTTGGCTCTGAAGAGAAAAACATCAGGATTGCTCTGAAAAAACTCCTGTGTAACAGTCTCACTATTTTTTGATGTGCCAAATCACTCAACCACAGATAATGCAGATACATGCAAGCAAGTTATACTGTTGAGAAAGATTCACAACCACTTACCTTCTTTTTTTACTTTATCGTTGATATTGTTAATGTAAATTGTTTGGTTAGGTCGGATATCCATTTTTTGCGTCTTCGAGTTAATTCAAATCCTAGGTTTAAAAAGAAATTGCTATAACTAGGAATATAATGCATGGGCAAGGAGAAAGATTTAAAATGACTGGCAAATGGAAATTGTGAATTGATGTATTTATGATCACGTATCACTGCAAGTGTGATGGAAACAGAATTAGTGCCTTCATTAACAGCAAACTAACTTCAGATTCCACACTCTGCAACTATAAATTGCCTTGTCTTTTCTTCTTTTATATATTCTGACAATTTTGGCGTGTAACATGGATTGTTTCTTTTTGACCTGCTGAGTATTCCGTGCGTCTGCAGTGTTGTGTTATTTTCACTCTTTTAAGGAAGAACATATCAACATTTGACTTGTTTGGTTTTGTTCAAAGATACAGCGTGGAAACAGGTCCTTTGGCCCACCAAATCCACACCGACCAACGATCACCGTACACTATTTTTATGTTATTTCAGCTTTGCATCGTACACACTAACACTTTACAGAAGCCAATTAACCTACACACCTGCATGTCTTTGGAATGTGGGAAGAAACCGGAGCACCCGGATTTGATCCATGCAGTCAGAGAGAATTTACAAACTATGCACAGACAGCACCCATAGTCAGGATCAAACCCAGGTCTGTGGCGCTGTGAGGCAGCAGCTCTACCGTTTTAGACTCAAATATATTAGACAATCAGCCAATCTAGCATTGCATTTCTAGCGTTCACTGTTTATTATTTTTAAATATCACTTCTGCCAATATCCCACTTCAGTATTTGTCAACGCACTTATTTTTCACTCAATTTTACTACTAGACAACTCGGTCATCTTTTCATCTCTTGGGAAAAATTCCTGTTTGACTTGACAGAATCAAAACAAGTTCTCCGTGGCTCGGGTGTCAAAAATCAGAGGGTTATGTCTCAAAATAAGGGTAACCATTCAGGACCACTCAAAGGCTGGTGAATCTTTGAGGCTTGCAAGCCTCTTGTGCAGTGAATCCCAGTCAATGACCACATTGCGGGGAGCATTGAATAATTTATTGATCGCCAGAGGAATCAAAGGATAAATGATTTGTGCAGGAAGTGGCATTGAGGCAAAGGAGTAGTCACAATATTAAACGACAAAACAGACATGAGAGGCTGATTTAGCTAACCCTGCTTTTAATATGAATATTTTAAACCTATCACAGACCAGATCATCACGCAAACCAACCTCCCTTCCATTGACTCAATTTATACCTCACACTGCCTCAACAAGGCCAGCAGCGTAATCAAGGACGAGTCTCGCCCTGGTCACTCCCTCTTCTCCCCTCTCCCATCAGGCAAAAGTTACAGAAGTGTGAAAACACACACTTCCAGTTTCAGGAACAGTTTCATCCCAGCTGGTGTCAGGCAACTGAAAATCATCCGACCACAACCAGAGAGCTGGTCCTGAATTACCATTTACCTCATTTGAGACCCTCGGACTATCTTTGCCTGGACGTTACCTTGCACCAAACGCAACTCCCTTATCATGTATCTGCACGTTGTGAATGGCTCGATTGTAACCATGTTTAGTCTTTCCACCGACTGGATTGCACGCAACAAAAGCTTTTCACTGTACCTGGGTACACCTGACAATGAACTAAACTAAGTACAGAGCCGGCGGGGCTGCACCGTGACATAGGAACATAGAAAATAGGTGCAGGAGTAGGCCATTCGGCCCTTCGAGCCTGCACCGCCATTCGATATGATCATGGCTGATCATCCAACTCAGTATCCCATCCCTGCCTTCTCTCCATACCCCCTGATCCCTTTAGCCAAAAGGGCCACATCTAACTCCCTCTTAAATATAGCCAATGAACTGGCCTCAACTACCTTCTGTGGCAGAGAATTCCACAGATTCACCACTCTCTGTGTAAAAAATGATTTTCTCATCTCGGCCCTAAAAGACTTCCCTCTTATCCTTAAACTGTGACCCCTAGTTCTGGACTTCCCCAACATCGGGAATAATCTTCCTGCATCTAGCATGTCCAACCCCTTAAGAATTTTGTACGTTTCTATAAGATCCCCCCTCAATCTTCTAAATTCTAGCGTGTACTAGCCGAGTCTATCCAGTCTTTCTTCATATGAAAGTCCTGCCATCCCAGGAATCAGTCTGGTGAACCTTCTCTGTACTCCCTCTATGGCAAGAATGTCTTTACTCAGATTAGGAGACCAAAACTGTACGCAATACTCCAGGTGTGGTCTCACCAAGACCCTGTACAACTGCAGTAGAACCTCCCTGCTCTTATACTCAAATCCTTTTGCTATGAATGCTAACATACCATTTGCTTTCTTCACTGCCTGCTGCACCTACATGCCTACTTTCAATGACTGGTGTACCATGACACCCAGGTCTCGTTGCATCTCCCCTTTTCCTAATCGGCCACCATTCAGATAATAGTCTACTTTCCTGTTTTTGCCACCAAAGTGGATAACCTCACATTTATCCACATTATACTGCATCTGCCATGCATTTGCCCACTCACCCAACCTATCCAAGTCACCTTGCAGCCTCCTAGCATCCTCCTCACAGCTAACACTGCCTCCCAGCTTCGTGTCATCCGCAAACTTGGAGATGTTGCATTCAATTCCCTCATTCAGATCATTAATATATATTGTAAATAGCTGGTGTCCCAGCACTGAGCCGGTACCCCACTAGTCACTGCCTGCCATTCTGAAAAGGACCCGTTTACTCCTACTCTTTGCTTCCTGTCTGCCAGCCAGTTCTTTATCCGCATCAATACTGAACCCCCAATACCGTGTGCTTTAAGTTTGCATACTAATCTCTTATATGGGACCTTGTCGAAAGCCTTCTGAAAGTCCAGATATAACACAGCCACTGGTTCTCCCTTATCCACTCTACTAGTTACATCCTCGAAAAATTCTATAAGATTCGTCAGACATGATTTACCTTTCATAAATCCATGCTGACTTTGTCCAATGAATTTACCACTTTCCAAATGTGCTGCTATCCCATCTTTAATAACTGACTCCAGAATTTTCCCCACCAGCGATGTTAGACTAACTGGTCTGTAATTCCCCGTTTTATCTCTCTCTCCCTTTTTAAAAAGTGGGGTTACATTAGCTACCCTCCAGTCCTCAGGAACTACTCCAGAATCTAAAGAGTTTTGAAAAATTATCACTAATGCATCCACTATTTCTGCGGCTACTTCCTTAAGTACTCTGGGATGCAACTTATCTGGCCCTGGGGATTTATCGGCATTTAATCCATTCAATTTACCTAACACCACTTCCCGGCTAACCTGGATTTCACTCAGTTCCTCCATCTCATTTAACCCCTGGTCCCTTGCTATTTCCGGCAGATTATTTATGTCTTCCTTAGTGAAGACAGAACCAAAGTAGTTATTCAATTGGTCTGCCATGTCCTTGTTCCCCATGATCAATTCGCCTGTTTCTGACTGCAAGGGACCTACATTTGTTTTAACTAATCTTTTCCTCTTCACATATCTATAAAAACTTTTGCAGTCAGTTTTTATGTTCCCTGCCAGTTTTTTTTCATAATCTATTTCCCTTTCCTAATTAAGCCTTTTGTCCTCCTCTGCTGGACTCTGAATTTCTCCCAGTCCTCTGGTAGGCTGCTTTTTCTGGCTAATTTGTACGCTTCATCTTTTGTTTTGATACTATCCCTGATTTCCCTTGTTATCCACGGATGCACTACCTTCCCTGATTTATTCTTTTGCCAAACTGGGATGAACATTTGTTGTAGTTCATCCATGCAGTTTTTAAATGCCTTCCATTGCATATCCACCGTCAACCCTTTAAGAATCATTTGCCAGTCTATCTTGGCCAATTCACGTTTCATACCCTCAAAGTCACCTTTCTTTAAGTTCAGGACCCTTGTTTCTGAATTAACAATGTCACTCTCCATCCTAATGAAGAACTCAACCATATTATGGTCACTCTTGCCCAAGGGGCCACGCACAACAAGACTGCTAACTAACCCTTCCTCATTACTCAATACCCAGTCTAGAATAGCCTGCTCCCTCGTTGGTTCCTCTACATGTTGGTTTAGAAAACTATCCCGCATACATTCCAAGAAATCCTCTTCCTCAGCACCCCTGCCAATTTGATTCACCCAATCTATATGTAGATTGAAGTCACCCATTATAATTGTTGCACGCATTTCTAATTTCCTGTTTGATGCCATCCCGAACTCCACTAATACTGTTAGGTGGCCTGTACACAACTCCCACTAGCGTTTTCTGCCCCTTAGTGTTTCGCAGCTCTACCCATATCGATTCCACATCCTCCAAGCTAATGTCCTTCCTTTCTATTGCGTTAATCTCCTCTCTAACCAGCAACGCTACCCCGCCTCCTTTTCCTTTCTGTCTATCCCTCCTGAATATTGAATATCCCTGGATGTTCAGCTCCCAGCCTTGGTCACCCTGGAGCCATGTCTCCGTGATCCCAACTATATCATATTCATTAATAACTATCTGCACATTCAACTCATCCACCTTATTACGAATGCTCCTTGCATTGAGATACAAAGCCTTCAGGCTTGTTTTTACAACACTCTTACCCCTTATACAATTATGTTGAAAAGTGGCCCTTTTTGATTTTTGCCCTGGATTTGTCTGCCTGCCACTTTTACTTTTCACCTTGCTACCTATTGCTTCTACCCTCATTTTACACCCCTCTGCCTCTCTGCTCTTGCACCCATCCCCCTGCCACATTAGTTTAAATCCTCCCCGACAGCACTGTGACACCGCGCCACCCGCCACGGCCCAGGCCCCCGACTCCGGCCACAGCATCAACCTGCTGTGGGACTGAGAAAGCTGCTGCACCACCCCCCTCTCTCCCCCCGCCCGGTTTCCTTCCCCTCACCCACGCTTTACCAGGCCCAAAGATCCTATAGCGGGCTCGCTATAGGCTCATTGACCAGGCCGCTCTCCCCATACACACACACACAGCCCCCGGCGGTGCCGCTCTCCTCTCCCCTCACTCGGCGCGACGCGACACACTGGCCCGCCGGCTTTGGCTCTCCTTTCCTCTCTCCTCCCCGGTGCCTACGAGGCCAGTCTCCCCATACACACACAGCCCCGGGCGATGCCGCTCTCTCCTTACCAGGCCGCTCTCCCCTTCACACAGCCGCTGTCCCCCCCCGCCGGCGATGCCGCCTCTCCCCTCACTCGGCTCCGCGCAACGCGACTGCCCGCCCGCCCGCCCGCCCGCTCGCTGTCGGCGCACAGATGTGACGTCTCGACCCGCGAACGTCATCAGTCGGCGCTGATGATGACGACGAGGACAATGTCGTCCGCTGCTCCTACAGGTACCTGGCTGATTACATCGCCGCGAACTCACCTTCTTGTATTTCTTCTTCTTCTTCTTCTTCTTTGGATTTTTACGGCAGCCGGCATCCGCAAAGTTGCATTGCTGTGTGCCATCTTCATTCCACCGTACTCATGTCTTTACACTATATCCTTTTTATAACCCCAGAGGCCCTCAAAAAAATCAAACAACAACTTTATTCCTTTTCCTTTCCCTCCACACTCTAGAATGTTCTTTACTGATATTTCTGTCAATCCAATTTTCCTCATTTCAATGATCATCAATCGTATTTTTGTCTCATATCTCCTACATGCAATTAGGACATGCTGAACTGTTTCTGGCTGATGGCATTCCTCACATAGCCCAATATTTTTAATGTGCTGTTCAGGTGAGTGTGTCCTATCCTCAATCTTGATAATACTACCTGTTCCACCCTCTTCTTGCTGTAATGCCCACTCTGTTTTGTAGCGTATAGAGGTGTCTCCCCTTTGTCTCCTGTTCCCAGTATTGTTGCCATTCCTGATTTATTTTCTTCCACACAATGTGTTTTCTTGTATTTCTCCTGCCGTCCCTTTATTATATACCGCCGTCCACCGCCCGGCAACTACCATAACGGCATTTAAAAACAGTCTGTGTACTGGAAGGAACTGCAGAGAGACGCTGGGCTAAATCGAAGGTAAACACGGGGTGGAAGATTGCAACCTTCACCGTGGTCCGCCCTGTTTCGACTAGTTCACATTCAGATTCAGATTCAACTTTATTGTCATTGTGCAGTGTACAGTACAGAGACAACGAAATGCAGTTAGCATCTCCCTAGAAGAGCGACATAAATATGAACAATAAATAAATCTAATAAATCCTGGTGGGAGGAGTGTCCGGGTGGGTGGGGGGGGGGGGGTGATTGGCAGTCACCGAGGTACAGTGTTGAGTAGTGTAACAGCCGCAGGGAAGAAGCTGTTCCTGGACCTGCTGGTCCGACAACGGAGAGACCTGTAGCGCCTCCCTGATGGTAGGAGGGTAAACAGTCTGTGGTTGGGGTGAGAGCAGTCCTTGGCGATGCTGAGCGCCCTTCGCAGACAACGCTTGCTTTGGACAGACTCAATGGAGGGGAGTGAGGAAACGGTGATGCGTTGGGCAATTTTCACCACCCTCTGCAGTGCTTTCCGGTCGGAGACAGAGCAGTTGCCATACCATACTGTGATGCAGTTGGTAAGGATGCTCTCGATGGTGCAGCGGTAGAAGTTCACCAGAATCTGAGGAGACAGATGGACCTTCTTTAATCTCCTCAGGAAGAAGAGACGCTGGTGAGCCTTCGTGACCAGAGTTGAGGTATTGTGGGTCCAAGAGAGGTCATCGGAGATGTTGACCCCCCAGGAACCTGAAGCTGGAAACACGTTCCACCTCCGTCCCGTTAATGTGGATGGGGGTGTGCGTGCCGCCCCTAGACTTCCTGAAGTCTACAATGAGCTCCTTGGTCTTCTTGGAGTTAAGGGCCAGGTTGTTGTCAGCGCACCATGCTGCTAGGAGCTGGACCTCCTCCCTATAGGCCGACTCATCGTTGTTGCTGATGAGGCCAATCACCGTTGTATCATCTGCATACTTGATGATGGTGTTAGTACCATGTACAGGTGTGCAGTCGTAGGTGAAGTGGGAGTAGAGGATGCAATCAACTCGACGTGCACAAACGGAAAATCAAACAGAACAAGTTGTCCAACAACTTTAGGCTGTGCACGCCACACGAAAGAAGAAGAAGAAGGTAAACACAAAAAGCTGGAGTAACTCAGCAGGACACGCAACATCTCTGCAGAGAAGGAAAGGATGACGTTTCAGGTCGAGACCCGTAAAAACAGTTCATAAGTTCCAGGAGGAGAATTATGCCATTTGGCCCATCAAGTCTACTCCGCCATTCAATCGTGGCTGATCTATCTCTCCCTGTCAACCCCATTCTCCTGCCTTCTCCCCATAACCCCTGACACCCGTACTAATCAGTCTGAAGAAACGTCACCAATCCATGTTCGCCAGAGATTGTCTGACCCGCTGAGTTACTGCAGCATTTTGTGTCCCTTTGTGTATTAACCAGCACCTGCAGTTCTTTGTTTCAACATTTAAAAGGCACTGGTTCAGTAACATGGATAGGAAAGGTTCAGGGGGATATGGGCAAATGGGAAGGTGTTCGCTAATATGTAAAGCAGCGGAGATTAACAGACAAAAAGGGACGATAAAACAAGTATAAGAGGGGGATAAGAAAGAAAGCGCACGCAACCTTCACGTGAACAAGGAATTTCATTGCACCTTGGTGTCTATAACAGTAATCTGATCTGATCTGCCAGGGTGTGTTTCATTACAAGAGTCCAATATTGTAACAGTAGTGAACTTTCTGCCATTCCATGTGGCATGAACTCCTGGCTGTGAGGAAAGTTTGTCATAGATACAACTTGATACTATTTGCAGCAAATGTCTTTGGGACATGCAAAGTAATTGGATTTAGACAGCTCCCTACCCCCATCTCATCAGCCTGGCAGGAATATTGAGTGGAACTTACACTGCATTCCCTTCATCGTCTCCCACAAATCCTCCCTTGTATAATGTATCTTATCGCAAATTGGGAATTAGTAACATGTGCTCACTCCACATTTATTACACTATTATAATGGTGCAATTAGAAGTCTAACCCTGAGTGTTGATCATCAGCAGCAGTCATTTGTTAAGTGTTTCCTTTTCTACTCCTGCCTGCAAATTATAATGTTACTGCGTTAATTCTGGGAACGTGACCAGCAATTCAAATGAGACTCAGGAGTAAAAGTTGCTTGGTCCCGGACCTTACACAAAACTCTCTGCAGAGGAATGTGGACAAAATATATTACAAACAGTGTACATTTTAGGAGGGACTGTGCCCCTACAATTATGTTGTGTCTTCTTCAAACCAGTGACAAAAAGCAGATTGCCAAAAACAAATTCTTCCTTCATCATTCATGGAAAGGCCAGAACAATGTGCTTAGGATGTGGACAACAATATTTTAGTTCAGTTGCTGCCATGAAAGGATTTCTTCCGTATTTGGCATCATTTCCAAGTCGTGATGGTCGGTCGCCCAAAATCTTTTGCTCTGGCACCTTTTGAACCAGACTGACCCGGGCGATTTTTTATTTCACGATCAGCTCCATCGTTCATTGCTAATTCTTCATCACAGCTGGCAATGAAGCACAAAAACAAAGCATCTGTAGTCTAGAGTTTAATACAGCTATTTACTTAACCGAGGAATCGGCAGTGATTTTATCTTTTTCGAAAGATAGACACAAAATTCCGGAGTAACTCAGCGGGGCAGGAAGCACCCCTGGAGGGAAGGAATTGGTATCTTTTCCTAATCTGTTTTGGGTTGTGATATGATCATGAGCAATAGATTCCATTATTGGCTACAATTCTGAATTATCACAGAAGGTAAACTTAATAAGATGGAATGGAATGGAATACTTTATTGTCACATGTGACAAGGCACAGTGAAATTGCTTGCTTGCATACCCAAGGTATGCAAATAGTCGCCACATAAACGTCACTGACAAAGTTACAAAGTACCTCCTTTGTTCTCCCCCTCCCACCCGGCAGACCCCCCCACGCCGGGTCCTCCATTGTTCATTGTTCTTTGAAATGATACTAAGACATAAATCTATCTCTTGATCTTCGAGAGCCAGTAAATAATATGCTGGGCTCACGTGAGGACATTCTAAAGCATTCTTATGCTTCCGTTATAGAACATAGAACAGTACAGTACAAGAACAGGCCCTTCGGTCCACAATGTCTATACTGTACATGATGCCAAGACCAACTCTCACCCGCCTGCACATAATACATATTCCTCCATGTTCGTATCCAAACATCTCTTAATGCCATTATTGTCACCTATCAGATTAAACAGCTGCAGAGTCAGTTTGGGTGTCGATGAGAGTGAAATAAACATTTTTTTTAACTCTTTGACCAAGCTTTGAATATCTACCCTATTTGGATGGATGGCAATTTTTGTTTGATAATGTCTGTTAACATTCCTGTGAAGTTGCAGAGGATAGTTTACGACATTGAATGCACTGTGTGTAAATGTCACCTTTGGCTACACTGGTGTAGGTGGATGGTGGGAAAATTAGTGTGGAATTGATGGGCATGTGAGAGAGAATAGCTTACAGGATAATCAGTGGGGAGATAGGATTGCTGGAATTTCTTCTGTGAACCACATGGAATCAATGGGCCAAATGGCCTCCCTCACTATGTAAGAAAAATATATATAAAAACATAAAACGTGGCCTCACCCACTTGCAAGATAAAGATAGGATTTTTTGTGAATGCTTTCCACAAAACCTATCAAGCCAGACAATTCTCTATAGAGAACAGTGAATGAAGAATAAGCAGCAGTGGGCTTGGATTTATTTTGATGCTGTGTTTCAAGTATAGCTTCGTGTAGGGATACGGAATCGAAACAAGCCCTTCGGCTCAGTGAGTCCACTCCAATCATCGATCATGCATTCACACATGTTCTATGTTATCCCACTTCCTTATCCACTCTCCACATGCTAGGGGCAATTGTATAGAGGACAATTAACCTACAAACCCACACTTCTTTGGGATGTAGGAGAAACTGGAGCACCCGGAGGAATCCTACGTAGCCATAGGGAGAACGTGCAAACTCCATACAGACACCACCTGAGGCTAGGATTGAACTTAGATCTCTCGCGCAGTGAGGCAACTGCTGCGCTATTGTGATGTAATTGAGATTACTCAGTAATTCTCTGAAATTCTTTCGACAATGTTAAACCCCAGAGTTTACATTAACTTACAGGATTAGATAATTTCCAAGAGCATCTTTTGCAGGAGTTTTGTTGAACTTCGAAGCTGAGATATCACCATTGGGCACGACAATGTTCAGTGTGTCGTTGATGAGGTTATATTTCATGATCCGGTCATTCGCAGTGCTGGCTGCCAATGAAGGAGAAGCATTTACCTGCATGAAGGACAAATGGTTTGACAAAACTGGAAATAATTGAAACAAATAGCTATTCTTTTTTTCTTTTACCCATGCCTTATCATCTGACCAGAGTTTGAATATCACTTGTCATCCAGGGTTCCTCACTCCTGCCAGCCTTACCCAATAAACACTCACTATATCACTTTTAAAAGCCTGCCGCATTTCTGCTGGAGGCAAAAGGAACTCCAGGTGCTGGATTACAAATATAAGCACAAAGTACTGGAGTAGCTCAGAGGGTCAGGCAGCATCTCTGAAGAACATGGATAGGTGGCATTTTGGGTCGGGGTCTTTCTTCAGACTCATTGTCTGCACAAGAGGTGGGAGAGGGCGACAAAGCATGGTAAGTGATAGATACAGATGAGAGGTTTTTGATTAGCAGATTGGTGGACGGAGGATAGAGATAAAAAAGAGACAAGAGGATGTAAGATTGCTCCCGAAAATGATTAAAATAATACTCTGTCATAAAAGATAAATTGGATGCTAATATAGAATTGAGAATAGATGCCAACTGCATATGATTCACTGTAGTTCCAATAGTGAAACAGGGTCAAGTTCTTTTATTCCATTATAGAAAATGCTATATTAGTCTTCTAAAATTGTACCAACAGGTAACAGCAGCAGTTTTATAAATATCATTCATCAGTCATCCAGTGACAAGTACCTCAATGAGCCATGGCTTTAATTTGCTGTCAATGATAATGTCGTAGCCATAACATTCAAAGCAGTGCTTGTCATTTGTCATTATTGGCTGCAAAAAATAGAAGAAGTATTACTTGGAATCTACAAGAATATTGAAATGAAGAAACAATTGTTAAATGCATGCAATCAGAAGATAATTCTTTGTCTTTACAGATGCTTATTGTGAACATTCAAACACGTACCAGAGACATCAAAGGCCTTTTGATTAGAAACAAACAATTTTCATCAGAAATATTGGGAAAGTCATTTAAAAGTTTTTGAATTAATATGTTTTATTTTCTTTGGTAACTACTGCAAATGTTTTAAAAAAAAACCAAAAAAGTGTATTTCAAGATGGCATTCAATGATTAATGCAAATTATTTTTTTGCTGCAGATATTTTCTGTAAAGGACTACAACTTAAAACAAGGCCTCCAAGTTTTGGACAAGGCACAGTAAAGTACACCCACAACGTACGATTCCAGAATTGTAACAATTAAGTTGTGTTAGGCTAGAAATGTACGAATATACAAGGCCACTATAGAAACAATATTCATGTATTACCAGATTGAAACTGGCCCATCAACAGTATCCAGGTCAAAGCATCCCATTTGTTTGGCACCACATCCATCACCTGAAACTTCATTCTCGGCCCCACTGGTGCACACTGACTGCCATTTATAAAATGCTCTGCAAGTAATCACCTTGGCTATTCTGATAGCACCTCTCACAGCTCCATCAACAAGAACAAAAACAGCTTCAAGCATACTTGAGCATCACCAGCTGCATGCTTCCCCCAAAACACACGCCATTCTAATTGGAAATATATCATTGTTGTTTCACCATGATTGGGGCTAAGGCCATGACCACCCTGTCCTGTGGGTGTCTTCATTAGTAGGTCTACAGTTGTTCAAGAAAGCGGCTCACCAGCATGTTCCCAAAATCAGGTGGATACGAGCAATAAATGCTGGCGCGATAGTGATAACCAAATCCTGAAGAGTGAATAAATAATAATACATTGGAAGGGGAAGAGAGTTTAAAGTCTTCCCAGCAGATTTGGTTACGTACCAGTTATCCCTTTTTAATGTTTTCATTCTACAGCTGTCTTACTCTACTTTTAAATAGTAACATGTTGCGTTGATACTCACAGCTACAGCCTTGAGTGAATGTACAATCATCCAGTGAATTTCATCAAACAGTTTGTCGGTGACATTCTTCCCTTGCGTGCTCTCCAAGTAGAGTTTTAGATTCGCCACTGTCCATTTCCCGCCATGAATGGGGTTGTAATCATCCTTCAAAAGTATTGACGTTTTGCATTGGTGTTCAAAATGGATATGAATTTTGTTACAAAATCGCTCACGGGTTTTGTCAGTAATTGACCTTAAATTCACAACTGTATTCAGAAAAGTCAGCGATGGAGATTTGGGAAGGTGCACATTTACTGTGACGCAACATAATCGTTTGAAAGTGCTGTTAACATAGTGTAAGTGAACCTGGTGTTTCATCTCATCAGTGTTATGTCATACGTCAGGCCAATAAAATGGAAGATGATTTGTTACCTGCCTTATATTGAACTTTCATTGGCACAAAATTCACTGCAATATCTTTTCCTGAGGATTTTAGCACCTGCACCGACTAAACCCGTATCAACATAAATTTAATACTGTTTTCTAAGCTAACAGATGTGAGGTAAGATAGCCAAATAAATGGACTCGGAGAAGAAACCGAGCAATCAATTTCTTGAATGATGTGTCTCGATTCCTTGTGCACATTCAGCCAGATTCACAGACCAAAGAGCAAAAAGAACACATTATCTCTGAAAGGTAGCATGTCTGGGTAAAAGTATTCTAGGTGGGGTTTTACAATGTTGGCTCCGGTGTGTTAAATAACAAATTTAAAGACTGCATTCTCTATCTCAAGAGTTTATTCCAGAGGGAATCACAGATTATCTTTTATCTCCACCCACTGGGGCTTTGTAGTCTTGTAGTAATGCATAAAATGAACAGTGTAATGTACACCTGAGTCTGAAGAAGGGTTCACCTATCCGTTTTCTCCAGAGATATGCCTGGCCTGCTGAGTTACTCCAGCCTTTTGTGTCCTTCAGTGTAATGAACAAGTTTGCTGAGCTCTCTGGAGAACCCAAATTAATTGTACACCAGTCCCTGTAAAAGCCCCGTGTTAAAACCTCCATTAGCACCAGTGACCCTCAGTGATTGACATAGATGACTGGCTCTGTTGTAACCAGGTCTTACCCCATGTTTTTGGATGGCAACGTTTGTAAGGTGCACAAACATGTTGTCCAGTTCGTTGGTATTTGGAGTGTATTTCACTGTGCAGAATCGGCAGAAGCCCAGCTTATACCTACAAGAAACAGTGCCCGTAAGCAAAACATATTTCAATACAAAAATCCAGAGGAAACAAGTAAAGACTTTTGTACCACAGTAAATAGACAATAGACAATAGGTGCAGGAGTAGGCCATTCGGCCCTTCGAGCCAGCACCGCCATTCAATGTGATCATGGCCGATCATCCCCAATCAGTACCCCGTTCCTGCCTTCTCCCCATATCCCCTGACTCCGCTATCTTTAAGAGCCCTATCTAGCTCTCTCTTGAAAGTATCCAGAGAACCGGCCTCCACCGAGGCAGAGAATTCCACAGACTCACAACTCCCTGTGAGAAAAAGTGTTTCCTCATCTCCGTTCTAAATGGCTTACCCCTTATTCTTAAACTGTGGCCCCTGGTTCTGGACTCCCCCAACATCGGGAACATGTTTCCTGCCTCTAGCGTGTCCAAACCCTTAACAATCATATATGTTTCAATAAGATAGCCTCTCATCCTTCTAAACTCCAGAGTGTACAAGCCCAGTCGCTCCATTCCCTCAGCATATGACAGTCCCGCCATCCCGGGAATTAACCTTGTAAACCTACGCTGCACTCCCTAAATAGCAAGAATGTCCTTCCTCAAATTAGGGGACCAAAACTGCACACAATACTCCAGGTGAGGTCTCACTGAGGCTCTGTACAACTGCAGAAGAATCTTTAACTCAGCTTGTTACGCCAAAGGTGAATCACCCTCATGATTTTAGGTGTTTGCCATTTAGAAAGTGTAAAAGCAGAAACGATAGTTCCATTTAGAAGGCTTTTAGATGGGCACACAGATATGCAGGGGAATGGAAGGATATGGATAATGTGAAGACAGAACAGATTAGTTTAGCTTGACATCATGTAAATGGATTGCACACTCTCACTGGAATACCATCACTAGGCTGGCAGCATCCTTATTCCACTGGAAATGTCAAAGACTAGAGGGCATAGCTTTATGGTGAGGGGAAAAGTTTACAGGAGAAGTGCAGGGCACGTTTCTTTTACACAGAGGGTGGCGGGTGCCTGGAACGCACTGCCAGGGGTGGTGGTGGAGGCAGATACGATAGTGGATGCGGAGGGATATGGATCACATGCGGGCAGATGAGACTAGGGCAAGTGGGTCGAAGGGCCTGTTTCCACACTGTTTGACTATGACTCTAAATCCATTAGAAGGGAGAACAAACGCCAATTGGTTGTTATAGGAAGGAAAAACTTGGGAGTTCTATTGAACTTACAGGTAACACTTTAATGGACGAAATGAGGTGACCAGCACGTAAAAGCGAAGGTCGAACTTCTTCCCAGCAATGAGTAGCGGGCTGTCTATGTAGAGGGAGATGACATAGATCTCCTTGGAAGTGGTCGTCACATAACTGCAAAAAGAATGTTTCTTTTCATTTCAAAAATAAATTGTATTCATAATAACAACCGTACACAAAACAAAATTGTGCAAACTCTCTTAATGCATTCTTTGTGTTTATACATTCAACAGTGTCACACTCAGTGGTGTTAGCAGCTGCTAAATAAATTTAAAATGGAACCTTTAGAATGCTGCTGGGGCTAAAACTCGGCATTCCCCCCAAACACGAGGGTCTAAGGACACGTTGCATCATTGTGGGGAGGGGCAAAAATATGACTCATTTTTTGCAAAGTCCCAAAAGGTGTTTGAAATGTCCAGCTGTTTTTTTTCGCCAACTGTTGGTTGGAATTACAAAAACCATAAGCAAAATGCTGTATTTAAGACAGTCTACTGCTTTTAGGTAGGCACATGGATGCTCACATCAACAGCTCTGCAGGCCTTTAAATACTGATTTAGTCTGAAGAAGGGTCTCGACCCAAAACGTCACCTATTCCTTCGCTCCATAGATGCTGCCTCACCCGCTGAGTTTCTCCAGCATTTTGTCTACCTTAGCTAGTGATTTGATCACTATAGATATTAGTGCGCTGCCTTAACAATCCAGAAGAACTGCTTCTGAGGAAGGAGAAGATTCATCTTTACCATTATTTGACAAGAGTTTTCCTATTGTACCTTCTTACAAAGTGCTCGGCCCCGTAGCAGAAGCGTCCATGTGGCGGGGCTGGAAACTGGAAGAATCCCGAGCTAATTCTGCTACCACCATCATCTATTGCAACAAGTGATAGCTCCCACTGGTTGTCGCCGAAAGCTTGCGTCCTTGTCAGGACAAACGATGACATCGATGTCAACATTTGAAACATGGAAGATGGACATGAAAGAAGAACAAAGTGCTCTTGTGTTATACAGAGCTGGTCACTAAAGTGTTCCAAGAACCGGTGTCAACATTGATAACAGGTGCAGGAGGAGGTTATTTGGCCCTTCGAGCCAGCACCACCATTCATTGTGATCATGGCTGATCATCCACAATCAGTAACACGTGCCTGCCTACTCCCCATATCCCTTGATTCCGCTAGCCCCTAGAGCTCTATCTAACTCAGTGACTTTCTTCCGGTTGATTTTCTTTGCAGCATTGGTAATCAATTTATGCCTTCCTACAAATAAAGGTGTAATAATGATGCAGTTTTATGTGTCTGTACTCACTTGGGGGGTTTATTGTCACGAGACCACTTCTTGATCTGTGAGAGCTTGTTGATGAGGAATATGCCCCTGCCCTGCGCCTTTCCACACGGCTTCATGATCCAGGTGCTGCATGGATTCCGCCTAAATTCTTCCACAAACATATTATAATCTGCTGGCAGCATGAATGTAACTGGAATAAAATCTTTACAAACAAAAACAATTTATAAAAACCCAACTTTTATTTCAATAAAATGTGTCTATTCCAATTACTATGGAATAATATCTAGAGATACAAGGAATGGCAGATACTGGTTTGCAATAAAAAACACAAGTGCTGGAGATACACAGCAGGTCAGGATATATCACTGGATGACATGGATAGGCGACATTTTGGGTCAGGACCCTTCTCCAGAAAAATAAAACGAGAGCCTGAAGAAGGATCCTGACCTGAAACATCACCTATTCATGTTCTCCAGAGATGCTGCTTGACCCACCGAGTTACACCAGCACTTTGAGGTTTTTTTTTAGAATAATATCTATGTTATACATGACGGGTTTGTAACTGTTGAGCTGAAGCATCACAGAAATTCATGAGACCATAGCCATGGGAGTAGGGACAGGAGTAGACTAATGAGCCCCTCAAGCTTGCTCCACCACTCAATAGGATCAAGGTTGATCTAACATCCCTAAAGTCCATTTCTAGTCTTTCCCCATAAATCTTGACTCCCCTGCTGATTATAAATGTTTCTGCCCACATGGCTCTCTGTGGCAAAGATTCACAACCTGGTGAGAAAAAAATTCTTCTGAGACAATGTCCTCTGTCTCCTGACTCTCTCATCAGAGGAAACATCCTCTTGTTGATTAGTCCCCGAAGATTCATCTCTTATTCTGCTAAACCCCAACAAGAGGACACCTAACCTGTTTCTTTTTTCTCCATAGAGTATGTCTGTACACTTGGGATCATCCCAGTGAACCGGGAAACACGAGAAACTGCAGATGCTGAATCTTGAGCAAACTGAATGTGCTGGAGGAACTCAATGGGTCATCTGTAGAGGGAAAGGACAGATGATGTCTCAGGCCGGAACTCTTCTTCAGACTGATTAGCTGGAGAAGATAGGTGGGGGCAGGACGAAGCCCGGCAAGTGAACAGTGGATAAAGGTGAGGACCGTTTATCGGCAGATGGGTGGAGTAAGTGACAAAGGCTAGAGATGAAAAGTGTGTCAGATAAGGAGGGCAAGCATAAAGCTACAATAGTTTCATGGATAAATTGCAATGTATGGAAGGAAAGATTCATGTTCCATGATTAGCCTGCTGGATGCTGAGTTGGTTGGTGTCAAACAAGATAGCAGTAAAAGGATATAATTGTCCTTAATATTTTTCAGCAAGAGGGGTAAAACGGAGCGGAGCGCACCTGGGACGCCAGGTGTTGCTGTTGAGCCCTGGAGGTGTCGTGGGCCTAGCAACGAAACACCAAGGAAGGAGGGTGCCCACCTGATGACCACAATGAAGTTTTTACCCCACTCAAGATATTAAGAAGGTGCCGCTTATAGTAGGGATTGTAATATCAAGTCCTATAAGCTCAACTAGAAAAAGAATATAAATTGCTTGGGAGTCTGTTCTTAAATACCATCGGGCGATTTCTACTGCCACTGAACTTATTTGGCCACTCCATGAGACAAAGTACAGGAGAGAGACTGAGACCCTTGTGTTACGGTGACAGCCCTTAAATAGATACAAAATGCCAGAGTACCTCAGCGGGACAGGCAGCATCTCAGGAGAGAAGGAATGGGCGAAGTTTCGGGTCGAGACCCATCTTCAGACTTCAGTCACCCATTCCTTTGTCAAACGTCACCCATTCCTTCTCTCCAGTGATGCTGCCTGTCCCGCTGAGTTACTCCAGCATTTTGTGTCTATCTTCGGTTTAAACCAGCATCTTCAGTTCCTTCATACAACTGTGCCTTCAATGTCAGCAAGATGAAAGAAGTTGGTTGTTGATCCAAGGAAGTGAGGGCTGTAAACAAACCTAGCCGGTTCAACGGAGCTGCTGTAGGAACGGTCGACTGTTCCATGTTCCTGGTGAATATGACAATAAACTAATATGAACTTGAATCTGAATCAAATTTCTGGTTGGTAAAGTCTGAAGAAGGGTTTCGGCCCGAAACGTTGCTTCTTTCCTTCGCTCCATAGATGCTGCTGCACCCGCTGAGTTTCTCCAGCACTTTTGTCTACCTTTCTGGTTGGTAAGTCCAGTTAGTCCTTAATTAAGCCACTAGATGGAGAACTTCACTTTAAATAGGAAATAAATTAAAATTTGCCACGTCATTCATCTTATCCTATTTTGAAGGGCAGCAATTATCTGAAATACTACGAACAAGCATTCGAGCATTACAACAATAGACAATATATACGCCTACAACCCAGAGAGATGCTCCTGGCATGATAAAGCCACACCTGGAATACTTTGACACAAGGACCTGCAGGTGCTGGAATCCTGAGCAAAACTCACTGACTGTGGGTCAGTGGATCAGGCAGCATCTGTGGAGGGAATGGACAGGCGACGTTTTGAGTCGGGACCCTTCTGTTTGTAATGGGTGGAGGGGAGAAGGTGGAGGCAGGACAAAGGCTGGCAAGTAACTGGTGGGCACAGAGTAGGGGGTTGATTGGCAGATGGACGGAGTACGTGACAAAGGCTAGAGATGAAAACCAGACAAGTTGAGCTGAAGGGCCTGTTTCTGTGCTGTACAGCTCCACAACACTATTTATTCTGTTACACCTGGATCCAATTATTTCTGTTGTTGGCAAATTTTGTCGCCACACTTTTGAATTTGAAAATTGCAATATACACACTGAATATTTATTCGACAAACTAAATGAAAATCAAAATTCTGATGGAAGAACCTTTGACCTGAAACATTAGCTCTGCTCCGGGGATCATGTTGTCGACCTCCCCGTGGTGAGCCCCTGTCAACTGACCTCAGTCAGGCGAACGACAACAAACAGAGACAGCAGCAGCGCCACAGCTTGGCGCCAACCCGGGACATGCGCCCTTTTTAGGGCGGGCACCTACGGATGTCGAACCGGATGGCATCACCCTGCTGCGGACTTCTGCTGCCTCAAACGCAAGAAGAAGAAGAAGAAGAATTCTTCGTCTGTGGAATTCTCTGACTCAGAGGGCGGTGGAGCCAGGTTCTCTGGATGCTTTCAAGAGAGAGCTAGATAGGGCTCTTAAACAGAGCGGAGTCAGGGGATATGGGGAGAAGGCAGGAATGGGGTACTAATTGGGGATGATCAGCCATGATCACATTGAATGGCGGTGCTGACTCGAAGGGCCGAATGGCCTACTCCTGCACCTATTGTCAATTGTCTATAAGAAGCTCTGTTCCAATTTCTACTGATATTGCCTACTGATATTTCTATTTTTAGTTTATTTGTTCCACAATGCTTTACTTTTGGTAATCTGGAAATAACCAAGCACAGTAATTTACACTTGGTCTAATTTACCGTTCATGACATTTTATCACTTTTGATCCCTAAAACATCTGAAGACGGGTCCTGACCTGAAACGTTCCCTCCACAGATGCTGCCTGACCCACAATATTATATTGTTACCCAAGTGAAGGTATTTGCCATTTTCATCCTTCTCTGCAAGTGGGCTTCCCTCTTTATCGAGCTCTTTGCGGTAACGTTTGATGTTCTTAACCATTAAGTCCTTTCTGGTCAGTTCATAGTGATTGGGAAAGTGGTTTACAATTTGATCATCTGAAAGACGATAGCCATTTTCAACACTGAAGACATTGCGGATTGTTTGTACATTCATCCTGTAGGCCCAGAAAATACATTGACAAAATATTACCTTCGGTTCAGTTTATTGTCACATGTACCGAGGTACAGTGAAAAGCATTTGTTGCGGGCTAACCAGTCAGCAGAAAGACAATACACGACTGAAATCAATCCATTTACAGTGTATAGATACATGGTAAGGGAATAACGTTTAGTGCAAGGCAAAGCCAGCAAAGTCTGATCAAGGATAATCCGAGGGTCCTCAAAGAGGTAGATAGTAGTTCATCTTAGTTCTTCATGAAGTAGTAAGTACTTAATCTTAGGAAACACCTTAAATCTGATGAAGAACAACATAAAATATCCAAAGCTGAGTACTGTATGTTTTGTGTTAGCGCAGCACAATGATATATCTTAAATAGCAGTCAGAATAGCACTCATAGCCAAGTGTACATATTGAGACACTGCTAGCTTGACCTGCCTTCCACACCAATATTATCTGATCTGTTTGGATAGTATGCAAAACAAATCTTTACCTTGGTACACGTGACAATAATAAACCTAAAACTACTGTACAAAATCCTGGCAGGCAACTTTAAAACGACACTAAAAGTGGAATTATTCATGCTGGATCTGCCCTCTACTCTGACTAATTATATTACTTGTGTAGACTGGCAACTCCGCACAGAATAAAGTGCTCCACTGCCAGTGTTTCCAAAACCCTCAAAATGTAAACACCCCAACCCTCGGTAACGTTCCCAGCTTGCGTCTGTCTTTTTTTTTGTTTTTGTTTTTTTGTTTCCTCAGTTTTTGCTTCCTCGCCCTTTTCTACATCAGCCGTCCGTCCATCAGGTTTTGAACCCTGAGCTTTGTCATTTTGACACTTCATGTCATTGCATTGTATGTAAAGTACGGAGGGGAAAGAATACAAACACAGAGGGAAAACTCCACTGCCGCACTTCCGCAGCTCACGCTGAAACTTGATTCACCTGCCCCACCCAGTCAAGTCTCCTCTTTCAGTCGCACCAAGGGCAAACCAAGGACGATCACGATATGTTTATCAGCTACCATGGCAACATCACGGGTATGGAGTACAGAATCGAGGCTGCAAAACCAGCTGCAGCTAAGCCCTCTAGTCTTTGACGTCTCCAAACTGGGGAAAGGTTTCCACCCTACCTGTGCCCCTTCTTCTTCTTCTTCTTCTTCTTCTTCTTCTAGCGTATGGCGTGCATTGCCTAAAGTTGTAGGACAACTTGTTCTATTTGATCTTATTTGATTGTGCACGCCAGGTTGATTGCATTCGTTGAACCATGTGAAGGTTGCAATCTGTGCCCCTCATAATTTTATATACTTTTATCAGGTTTCCCCTCAACCTGAATTCTGAATTATCTCCCCACTTAGAAAATAGTCTACGCCATGGGGTTCCCAACCTTTTCCGTCCCGTTTACCCCTGGCAACTTTAATAGCACATAACAATGTTATTTCACATATTTATGAACAACTAATGATGAACAGATACCGGTATACCAGAACCAAACACAGTCAGTCAATGAGAAAAAAATATTTAAGAAGGAACTGCAGATGCTGGAAAATCGAAGGTAGACAGAAATGCTGGAGAAACTCAGCGGGTGCAGCAGCATCTATGGAGCGAACGAAATAGGCAACGTTTCAGGCCGAAACCCTTCTTCAGAGAAAAAATATGTACCTTTGGGTAAATTTAACCCAGGTTGGGAACCCTTGGTCTACGCCTTTATTCCTACTACTAAAATGTATGACTCCACACGTTGCTATGCTGTATTCCACCTGTCACTTCACTGCCCACTCTCCCAACCTGTCCAAGTTCTTCTGCAGAGTCCCTGCTTCGTCTACACTACCTGCCACTGCTCTTCGTATCATCAGAGTGCAATTTGTTTACAATGCTACCTCACTTGACTCTCAACCACACAGAACTGATTCATTTTGCACTCACGGCCCTCCAGTCTGAACACTCATTTATTCCTTAGATGGCATCACAAAATAGGTTATTGGTCTTTGTCACAATGCAGTTTGTATTGTAGATGTTTGCCATTTGCAAATTGGCTGCAGCATTTCCCACTCTACAACCACCAGTACTCTTTATAAGTGCTTCATTGACTACAGACAGCTGGCCCATCCAAAAAGACATGTTAAAGTGCAGGGTTATTTTTCCATATATACAGTGACTAAAAGTGTACTAACATGGGAATGCTGCCTCTATGTATATTTTTGCATCAGAAAATACTAACTCTACAAGATGTTTTTAAGGCGGAGATTGTGAGATTCTTGATTAGTAAGGGGTTATGGGGTGAAAGCAGGGGTTGTGAGGGAAAGGTAGATCAGCCATGATCGAATGGCGGAGTAGACATGATGGGCCATATGGCCTAATTCTGCTCCTAGAACTTATGTATTTATGTTTGTGTGGCTTCTGGTATGCCTACTATCTTAAGTCACAGGCCCATTTAAGGGCCTGTCCCACTGTACAAGGTAATTCAAGAGTTCTCCCGAGTTCTCTCCTGATTCAAGCTTGTGTAATGTACGTAGCGGGTACGTAGGAGCTCGTGGATGTCACGTAGCGGCTCGTACGAGTAACGGTAGGTACTCGGGAAATCCGGTAAACTCGTGACATTTTTTCAACACTGTGAAAAATGTCCACGAGTAAAAAAATACTCGTGATTAAATTTTTTTTTACTTTTTACTCGTACGAGCCCCTACGTACCTGCTACGTACATTACACGAGCTCGAATCAGGGGAGAACTCGGGAGAACTCTTGAATTACCTCGTACAGTGGGACAGGCCCTTTATTCCCCTTTTTCATTTAAACAGAGAATATTAAATAAATTGTACACAAAGTGCTGGAGCAAACCAGCAGGTCTGGCAGCTCTGGGGAACATGGACAGGTGACAGTTTGGGTCGGGACTCTTCTTCAGACTGATTGTGGTGGGTGGGGGTAGGGGAGGTTACTCCAGCACTTTGTGTCCTATTTCGTAAACCCTCATCTCAAGTTCCTGGTTTCTACGTTCAGTACATAGTGTTATTACAAGATGCCCATATTACTGCAAAAGGTTCAGATGGATACCAGCCAAACACGGGCAGATGGGTCTAGCTTAGATGGGGCATTTTGGTCGGCATGAACAGAATGGGCTGAAGGGCCTGTTTCCGTGCTGAATGACTCTATGATTCTTCTGGAGGAACTCAGCTGATCAGGTAGCATCCGTGGAGCAAAATGGGGATATGGAACCCTTCTTCAAGACTGAAGCTGATATTTTCTAACTCTTAGAAACGTATAGAAACATAGAAAATAGGTGCAGGAGGAGGCCATTCGGCCCTTCGAGCCAGCACCGCCATTCATTGTGATCATGGCTGATCGTCCCCTATCAATAACCTGTGCCTGCCTTCTCCCCATATCCCTTGACTCCTCTAGCCCCTAGAGCTCTATCTAACTCTCTCTTAAATCCATCCAGTGACTTGGCCTCCACTGCCCTCTGTAGCAGGGAATTCCATAAATTTACAACTCTCTGGGTGAAAAAGTTTTTTCTCACCTCAGTCTTAAATGACCTCCCCTTTATTCTAAGACTGTGGCCCCTGGTTCTGGACTCGCCCAACATTGGGAACATTTTTCCTGCATCTAGCTTGTCCAGTCCTTTTATAATTTTATTTGTTTCGATAAGATCCCCCCTCATCCTTCTAAACTCCAGTGAATACAAGCCTAGTCTCTTCAATCTTTCCTCATGACAGTCCCGCCATCCCAGGGATCAATCTCGTGAACCTACGCTGCACTGCCTCAATCACAAGGATGTCCTTCCTCAAATTAGGAGACCAAAACTGTACACAATACTCCAGATGTGGTCTCACCAGAGCCCTATACAACTGCAGAAGAGCTCTTCTTACATAGATCATTGTCCGGGCTGTTCATTAACACAGGGGATAGAGTTTTAAATGTCTTATGTCCTTCCCCCACCAGTTCATATCCACTGCTTTGTACTGTTTGTTTTGTCATCAAAGTAAAACAGCACTGTCCGGTGCTGGCAGTCAGAGGAAAAGACATTCTGTGGAAGATAGAATGTGCCACACAGCTGGGCTGCATTGCAATATACTAACAAAGTCCATGATGTTTATTGGTCAAAAGAAATCTAAAAATGTTATTTCCAAAACTAGCCATGTGACAAGATTTTCATGGACACACAAGGAACTGCAGATGATGAAATCTTGAGCAAAAAAAAACCCCAAAGTGCTGGAGGAACTCAATGGGTCAGGCAGCATCTGTGGAGAGAATGGACAGACTTTTCAAGTCGGGACCCTTCTTCAGACTTTGATTGTGCATAAGATGGACACAAAATGCTGGAGTAACTCAGTGGGTCAGGCAGCATCTCTGGAGAAAAAGGATGGGTGACGTTTTGGGTCAGAACCCTTCTTCGGACAATTACACACTGTACAATTCAGTGGCCAAAAACCCTGAAGGAAATAGGCAACGTTTCGGGCCGAAACCCAAAAGGGTTTCGGCCCGAAACGTTGCCTATTTCCTTCGCTTCATAGATGCTGCTGCACCCGCTGAGTTTCTCCAGCACTTTTGTCTACCAATGGTAGAGCTAGCTGTAAGATTGTGTAAGATTGGTGAGTTGCAAAGAGCATGTTGGAGGATGCATCTTTTAGGCATTGATTGCAATGTCAACTTGACAGCCACGTTCAGTCTTCCGTCACCTCCTGCAGTGCTGAGCTTCTGGCGAGCGGCTTTGTAGGTTAATTGGCTTCTGTAAATTGGTCGCTGCACTGCTGAGCTTTCAAGGAATTGCACCAGAACCCTCATCAAGCTCACTCCTGGAGCAGCAGGATTTCCATTCCAACAGCCGTCAGAGGCTTCGGGAGATGTGCCACGCTCACACACACGTACAAACCCTGCTGCCTTCAACTCTTTAACCAGGCTTTCTCAAGGCATGCTCCGTCTATATCTCTCATCATTGGCCACAGTGTTAGAATAAAGGGGAGGCCATTTAAGACTGAGGTGAGACAAAACTTTTTCACCCAGAGAGTTGTGAATTTGTGGAATTCCCTGCCACAGAGGGCAGTGGAGGCCAAATCACTGGATGGATTTCAGAGAGAGAGTTAGATAGAGCTCTAGGGGCTAGTGGAATCAAGGGATATGGGGAGAAGGCAGGCACGGGTTATTGATTGGGGACGATCAGCCATGATCACAATGAATGCCGGTGCTGGCTCGAAGGGCCGAATGGCCTCCTCCTGCACCTATTTACTATGTTTCTATCCCCCTTTCCCCTGACTCTCAGTCTGAAGAAGGGTCTCGACCCAAAACATCACCTATTCATTTTCTCCAGTGATGCTGCCTGTCCTGCTGAGTTACTCCAGCATTTTGTGTTTGTCTTCATTTTAAACCAGCATCTGCAGTTCCACCCTAACACACCATGCCCACGATACAGCCTGAACAGTTCTTCATTTTAAACAAATTGCAGTGTTCTCCAACATTTTTTTCAAACATCAGTCTGAAGAAGGGTTTCGGCCCAAAACGTTGCCTATTTCCTTCGCTCCATAGATGCTGCTGCAGCCGCTGAGGTTCTCCAGCATTTTTGTCTACCTTCGATTTTCCAGCATCTGCAGTTCCTTCTTAAACATTTTGTCTACTCCACTGCGAAATCTCCTCAAGGTATGCCTACTTTGAAGAACTCCGCCTCCCTCCAAAGACAGTTTCCTCTTCCTTTCTTCTTCCTACCCCCCCCCCCCCCCCCACCCTCCAGTCTGAAGAAGGGTTTCGGGCCAAAACGTTGCCCATTTCCTTCGCTCCATAGATGCTGCTGCACCCGCTGAGTTTCTCCAGCATTTTTGTCTACCTTCGATTTTCCAGCATCTGCAGTTCCTTCTTAAGCAGTTGTAATAATATTTACTTTAATAGACTGCTGCTGCACAGAATTTCCCTCCTTCCCATTGACACTCGCTCAACATTCTCCCACCTTGGTCGAGCCCCAACACCTGGGAATGTATGGTCCACTTTTCATGGTTGACCAGAGAGAAGGTTCTTCCTGCTACGTACCTCCAAACTCATCGAGCTGCAAAGCCACAGTTTCATTATCCGCTTCCTGCCAGGATGGTCACCAGGTAATGTCATTGCACTGGCATGTTACCTTCACAATGTTCCAAGCTACTATCGTTTAGAGATACAGCCCACCAAGACCGCACCGACCAGCGATGTAAGATTGTTACACATTAACACTATCCTACACACACTAGGTACGATTTAGATTTATACCAAACCAATTAACCTACAAACCTGTACGTCTTTGGAGTGTGGGAGGAAACAGAAGATCTCGGAGAAAACCCACGAGATCACGGGGAGAACGTGCAAACTCCGTAGAGACAGCATCTGTAGTCGGGATTGAACCCGGGTCTCTGGCGTTGTAAAGCAGCAACTCCACCGCTGCGCCACTGTGCAGCCCTAATGAATGTTAGCATTTTATATGACCCTAAACGTTGCATGCACAATATACAGGTCCACAGCCGTGCATTTACTCTTAAACAATTTACTCACCAATAAAAGTTCCAGTTTTCATTTTCTGAAACTTGGATCCAGCCTCTTTTTTGGAAGTTATTTACAAGCACGGACTTGTCGATGTCTGAAACCCACTTCGGTCTCCCTGCCATGGATTTAGTGAGACACTGGAACTGTCACAGGTCCAGTTAATGCTGTCGATAATAAACAGTACATTGTATAACTAAGATGAGGATGCAAGAACATGAGAAGATAGGAAAGGAGTAGTTCACCTGGTCCCTCAAGTCTGTTCATTATTCACTACAACCATGACATATCTTCCCTGGACTGTATCTCTTCTCCTGCGTCTCTTTTCCACAGACCTCCATTCCATGATCTTTCAAAACAAAAATCTCCCTCCTCCTTAAATACTGATCTGGTTTCCACAGCCTTATGGGCAGTGGATTCCAAAAATACATCACCCTCTGCAAGAAATAATTCCGAAATAAATGACATTGTGGGCCGAAGGGAGAAGTGGCCTCACAAGCCATCAGTTGTGCTAAACTGCTGAAGGAAAAGATCTACCATTGGGGAAGTACGGTGGTGCAGCGGTAGAGTTGCTGTCTTACAGCTCCAAAGACCCGGGGTTCGATCCCGACTATGGGTGCTGTCTGTACGGAGTTTGCCCGTTCTCCCTGTGACCGCGTGAGTTTCCTCATTTCCTTTCACATTCCAAACACTTGCAGGTTTGTTGATTAATTGGCCTCTGTAAATTGCCCCAAGCGTGTAGGGGGTGGTCGAGAAAGTGGGATAACATAGAACTAGTGTGAACAGGTGATGGGTGGTCGGCGTGGACTGAAGGGCCTGTTTCCACGCTGTATCTTTCAATCAATCAAAAATGTGGATTGAGGGGAAGTGGAATGTGGGAAGAACAAATAGGTTTTGTATGAGGAATTGTCATCATTAATGCATTTAGCTCAGATGCTGGCTACGGAACTCAGCAACTGCTAACCAAAAATGGCCAATAATAAAATGAAAAAACTATAATTTAAAAAACCTTGCATGTGCCTGTATATCACTTCAAAGCATATAAGATTTACACACATCTTTATTCAGCACATTAACTTAGCAGCATTACAGGTCTAGGTGTTGTCAGTTCATCCTGGCTGCTTCAACTAACGGTGCTGGGAATGGGCGTTAGTATAAATGTTATAATGGGGTGGAGTTAGTGATGCCAACTAAGTGTGATTGATTCACATGCATCATCAATCTACATCCTTTCCCCTAAAGATTAAAAGCATATTAAACATACTCGCCATACCTGTCTGGTGGTCTACTAACACGGCCCGAACGCGTGCGGACCCAACCATCCCCTCCCTCAACTGAAGGATGAGGCGGGGAGGCTGAAGGTGAATACCGCACGGGAGAGGATTGTGGTGACCGAGGGGGGAAACATGCGGTGGGTGAAACCCCGTAGTTATTGGAGACCGATAGACGTGGGGGAGTGGCAGGCATGCGGGGACGGGCGGGAGACATCGCGGAAAGGCGGCTGGAACTGGAGCGGCGGAGCATATGGATCGGCAGGCGGCGGTCGGGGCTCCTTCACAGCAAGCAGGTGTTGACGACTTCTCCGGTAAACCGCTCCCTCACAGTCCACAAGGTACGAACGCGGCTCATCAGTCGGGCGCACAACAATGCCCAGTCGAGAATGACCAGTTGGAGTCCGTAGACGGACGACCTGGCCCGGCAGTAGAGGCTGGAGTGGTCTGCTGGAGCTGTCGTATGACCGTTTCTGGGTATCGTGCTTCTCTTGGAGACGTTGCTGGATAGTGGCGGGCTTCAACACCCGAGGAACCAGCTGCTGTTGTGCGATGGGGACCGGAGACCTCGTCACCCTCGACAGCAGCCGCTGTGCTGGTGACCCCAAGATTCCGTCTCTCGGAATGTTTCTGAGGTTCAGCAGATCGAGATAGACGTCAGAGTTTGAAATGCGCGCTCCCTCCAGCAAGTGCTTGGCGCTCCTGACAGCGCGTTCAGCGAGTCCATTACTCTGTGGATACTCGGGACTGCTTGTGACGTGCTGGAAGTTCCATCGGTCAGCGAAAAGCTTGAACGAGTGGCTGGTGAACTGTGGACCATTGTCCGTTCTCAGAATAACAGGAATGCCATGGTCTGAGAAATGTCTTTTCAGAATCTTGATGACCATCACCGACGTGAGGGAGGTCAGTTGGTCAAGTTCGAACCAGTTGGAGTACGAGTCGACCAGAACGAGGTAGTGCTTACCGCACCATTCGAAAATGTCCGCAGCCATCGACAACCATGACAGGGCTGGTGAAGGTTGTTGCAGAAGGGGTTGCCGCTGCTGATGAGGTGCAAGATTGTTGCAAGTGGGGCAGGAGGCTACACGGTCCCGGATGTACGTGGCCATTCCAGGCCAGTAGAACAGATCCCGGGCGCGTGCCAGTGTGGAGTCGGCTCCTGGGTGACCGCTGTGTACCTCTTTGAAGTACTCGTCTTGTAGCGATGCAGGTACAACTACCTTGTGGCCCTTGACGACCACACCATCCTGAACCACCAGTTCATCGCGGACCAGAAAGTACGGCTGCACCTCAGTGGGCGTGTTGGATTGTTTGCCTGGCCAGCCTGTCTTGATGATGGACGAGAGGGCTTGAAGCGTATCATCCTTGGCAGTGTGCGCGGCCAGGGTGCGCAGTTGCTTGCTGGAGATTAGACCGACACCGAGAACAGTGAAATTCTCCTGTTCGTGTGGGTGTTGTTCGCAAGATGTGCGAGGGGCACGAGAGAGTGTGTCAGCAACATGCATGTCCTTGCCCTTTTTGTAGGTAATAGAGAAGTCGTACCACTGCAGCTGCATCATCATGCGCTGCAAACGAGCTGGGGCGGCGTGGATAGGCTTGTTCAAGATTGTCACCAGTGGCTGGTGGTCCGTCTCAACCATGAACGTGTTGCCAAAGACAAAGTCGTGGATGGTTGGGTCCGCACGCGTTCGGGCCGTGTTAGTAGACCACCAGACAGGTATGGCGAGTATGTTTAATATGCTTTTAATCTTTAGGGGAAAGGATGTAGATTGATGATGCATGTGAACCAATCACACTAAGTTGGCATCACTAACTCCGCCCCATTATAACATTTATACTAACGCCCATTCCCAGCTTCCTGATGACCGTCACCGACGTGAGGGAGGTCAGTTGGTCAAGTTCGAACCAGTTGGAGTACGAGTCGACCAGAACGAGGTAGTGCTTATCGCACCATTCGAAAATGTCCGCAGCCATCGACAACCATGACAGGGCTAATGACCATGACCATGACCAAGTGATGCCAACTAAGTGTGATTGATTCACATGCATCATCAATCTACAGTGCCCACCTATTACCAGCCGTGTTTTGTTCTGCCTCTCCGCTCTTCCAGTTTTTCCCCCCTTACAATCAGTCTGAAGAAGAGTCCTGACTCGAAACGTCACCTATCCATGTTCTCCATAGATGCTGCCTGACCCGCTGAGTTACTCCAGCACTCTGTGAAACGTCACCTATCCATGTTCTCCATAGATGCTGCCTGACCCGCTGAGTTACTCCAGCACTCTGTGAAACGTCACCTATCCATGTTCCCCACAGATGCTGCTGAGTTACCCGCTGAGTTATTCCAGCACTCTCTGTCCTTTTGATGCCTTTTGACTCTTGGGACTTGCCATCGCCCTGGTCAGCTCCTCATTTCAATTCTTCAGTTCTGTGAAGCTGTAACCTAAGATAGGCTGGGTAGACTCGGCTTGTACTCGCTGGAATTTAGAAGATTGAGGGGGGATCTTATAGAAACGTACAAAATTCTTAAGGGGTTGGACAGGCTAGATGCAAGAAGATTGTTCCCGATGTTGGGGAAGTCCAGAACAAGGGGTCACAGTTTAAGGATAAGGGGGAAGTCTTTTAGGACCAAGATGAGAAAAAAATGTCACACAGAGAGTGGTGAATCTGTGGAATTCTCTGCCACAGAAAGTAGTTGAGGCCAGTTCATTGGCTATATTTAAGAGGGAGTTAGATGTGGCCCTTGTGGCTAAAGGGATCAGGGGGTCTGGAGAGAAGGCAGGTACAGGATACTGAGTTGGATGATCAGCCATGATCATATTGAATGGTGGTGCAGGCTCAAAGGGCCGAATGGCCTACACCTGCACCTATTTTCTATGTTTCTATGTTTCTAATATTCTCTTGCAACTAGAATGCTGCTTCATTAACAGCTAATAGCTGAATACGAAGAACTGTTAAGTCCAGCTGAATACTCCAAGCAGGCTTGCCGCCTTCTGCCAGAGAAGGGGAAATTTGTCGTTGGCATGGACTCTGTTGAGGTAATGTCTCAACATCAGGGGGTCAATGACTAACAAGATAACGCAAGAAGGGACACGTACACATGAGACACCGAGCTATGCCAAACATCTGAGTGGCAATCAAGCTGATTAAATGCTGGGAATGAGTAATGATTGATTGAGATTATTGAAATATGAGTAATGGAGGTGTTTACATAGAACAGCACAGCACAGCACAGGGACAGGCCCTTCGGCCCACAATGTCAGTGCTGATAAACTAATTTCCTCTGCCTGCACATGATGCATATCCCTCCATTCCCTGCAGTTCCATGTGCCTATATAAAAGCCTCTTGCACACCACTATCATATCTGCCTCCACTACTCAATAGTTACAGGCTGCCACCACTCAATATGTCAAAAAAAAACCCCGCGTCCCGCACATCTCCTTTAAACTTTGTTTAAGAAGGAACTGCGGATGCTGGAAAATCAAAGGTAGACAAAAGTGCTGGAGAAACTCAGCAGGTGCAGCAGCATCTATGGAGCGAAGGAAATAGGCAACGTTTCGGGCCGAAACCCTGAAGGAAATAGGCAACGTTTCGGGCCGAAACCCGAATGGGTTTCAGCCCGAAACGTTGCCTATTTCCTTCGCTCCATAGATGCTGCTGCACCCGCTGAGTTTCTCCAGCACTTTTGTCTACCTTCCTTTAAACTTTGCCCGTCTCACCTTAAAGCTTTGACATTTCCACCCCTGGGGAGAAGGTTCTGACTGCTCATTCGAGTTTGAGGCTGGGGGCGAGATGCAAGGAAATGGCATTTGATGATGTTTATGCCTGGTCTTGAACATATGGGTGAGGTTGTTGTATCTGGCAAACCTGCATCCAGGTCATGGGTCAAACGTTCATAAGTGATAGGAGCAGAATTAAGCCATTCGGCCCATCAAGTCTACTCCGCCATTCAATCATGGCTGATCTATCTCTCCCTCCTAACCCCATTCTCCTGTCTTCTCCCCATGACCTCTGACACCCGCACTAATCAGGAATCTATCTATCTCTGCCTTAAAAAATATCCACTGACTTGGCCTCCACAGCCTTCTGTGGCAAAGAGTTCCACAGATTCACCGGCCGCTGACTAAAGAAATTCCTCCTCATGGCCTTCCTAAAGGAACGTCCTTTAATTCGGAGGCGATGACCTCTAGTCCTAGACTCTCCCACTAGTGGAAACGTGCTCAGCACATCCACTCTATCACAGCCTTTCACTATTTGGCCCGTTGGATTTAGACTGTAGACAAAACCTCCAATGTAGCCCATCCAACTGATTTCCAATCATGTGCTTGGAAGGGTTACTTGTAAACCCCCCCCCTCCCCTCCATTCCCTTCCACCTATATTCCTTCCTCTGGCTTCACAATCCATAACTCTTCCTTCTTTATCTCACAACTTTTGTTTCATCATCTCGGGGCCTAATGCAACTTACTACTTCTCTCCCCCACCCCTCCCCGACCTGTATCCACCCATCACTTGCCAGGTCTATGCCCTGCCCCTCCTCTCTTCCAGCTTTATCCCACTCCCTCCCCCACTACAATCAACCTGAAGAAGGGTCCCGACCCCAAATGTCGCCTGTCCATGTTCTCCAGAGATGCCTCCTGACCGGTCGAGTTACTCCAGCACTTTGTGTCTTTATTTTTTGTATCCTTCGCACTTCCACTTTGTCGGCCAATGCAGCTGCTCACACCTTGTCCGGGTGTGTCCGGACACTGGCACACGCTGTCCCAGATGTGTGGTCTCTCGGTCAGACCCAACAGCGGTCTAAGGTAGACACAACATGTTGAAGTAACTCAGCGGGACAGGCAGCGTCTCTGGAGAGAAGGAATGGGCGACGTTGAAGGGTCTCGTAGATTGAAGAAGGGAAGCGACCACCCATTCTTTCTCTCCAGAGATGCTGCCTGTCCCGCTGAGTTACTCCAGCATTTTGTGTCTATCTTCGGTGTAAACCAGCATCTGCAGTTCCTTCCTACACAACAGTCAGACACACATGGTGAATCCACCAACTCCCCGCTGCACCTCCTTCATCAAACGCCGTTTGAAAGGCTTCTTAACACTCTTATATTCTCATAATCAGATCCTTTTATGTTTCCTCTCATTCACCCCGCTTCCTAGATGCACACCGGTCCCAGTATGGTTTAAAATCTCCACTGCTTTCTGCAATAAAGTTGCTTTTAATGGGAAACCTCAGGTATGAGCCGGGTTGTCTCGTGAATTTGTCACAAACCAGCCTGGGATTTCACACTAACCCCCCCGGGCAAACCCTTACTTACCTGTGTGGGAAGCCGGCAACTTTCCTGCGTGCTGTGTTTGTGGGAATCGCTCAACTTGATGTTCCTTGTTCAGGCTGCATCCTAGCAACCAGTGAAGCCAAACCCGGGACGGGCGGACGCTGGTGCAATGCTACAGAACCGTCAACGAAAAAACTCTCCACGATTCCACAGTTTCCTTTATCTTCTTGTCGACAGTTCAAAAGTATGTGGAAACAAGGAACTGCAATTGCTGGTTTACAAAGAAGGACACAAAGTGCTGGAGTAACTCAGCAGCGCAAGAGTATGTGAAGGAAGGAACTGCAGATGCTGGTTTACAGCGAGGATAGACACAAAATGCTGGAGTAACTCAGCGGGTCAGGCAGCATCTCTGGAGAAAAGGAATGGGTGACATTTCAGGTCGGGCCCCTTCTTCAGAACGCACTAGTTTATTGCAAAAGTATTTCTGAACATCATTTAGTATCATTGTCAAGTAGTCACATCTTCAGTTAACAACTAAAGTGCCCTATTAGACAATAGACAATAGGTGCAGGAGTAGGTCATTCGGCCCTTCGAGCCAGCACCGCCATTCAATGTGATCATGTCAGGAATCTTTCAGTGCAGTCATAAAGAAAGCCCAACAACGGCGACAAAGCAGTGAAAGCAGAGACACAAGGAACTGCAGATGCTGGAATCTTGAACAACCAGCAAAGTGCTGGAGGAACTCATTGGGTTAGGCAACATCCGTGGAGGGAATGGACAGACGACGTTTCGGGTTCCTTCCGACTGAAGAAAGGCCCCGATCCGAAACGTCGCCTGTCCATTCCCTCCAGAGATGCTGCCTGACCCGTTGAGCTCCTTCAGCACTTTGTGATTTTGCTCTTGGAAAAGCATCAAGACAGATTGAGTTACTAGTTTTACCGCTTGCGTTTGTGTTGTCTTGCTGTTAATTGGCATTCTTTAACCTTATTTCAACGTTTTGATTTTTTGGACTGGATAGCTTTAAAAAAAAATCTTAGGAAGCTAGGTTGCTGCTTAAATTGTAATCATAGCTGAGTGTGTAGAAATATTAAAACTTCACAATAGCCCGAGGACACACACACTCAGAAACACACGCACACACACTTCACCCACAGACAATGATAGCTTGGTTGTGAAGGATAGGACGCAGCTGAACTCCTCCCTAAATTTGTAACATTGTCACTGAAATAAGGGGACTTTTCCAAATATGAAACCCAGTGATTTCATCGTGTTCTGATACTTGACTCGTGTTTTTTTTTAGAACTAACAAATGATCAAAGTATCTCTAAACTAAACTAAATTCAGGAAAAAAATGACATAATTGCAACGATATTTACCAAAATGTGTTCTTGAAAGCCATAGATGCAATAACATTTGTTCTTTGCAATGATTTTGATGATTTGGAACTGGCTTCTTGTCAGGTGGGAAGCCCAGTTTCCTGCCAACAAACAGTTCAAGAGTATGGAGGCACTAGGAACTGCAGATGCTGGAATCTTAAGCAAAATACAAAATGCTGGAGTAACTCAGCGGGTCAGGCAATATCTGTGGAGGGAATGAATAGGCAATGTTTTGGGTTGGGACCTTTCTTCAGACTGGAGCAGATTTGTGCTCTGTTCAAGAGTATGCATTGGGTTATTTTAAATGAATTTCAATCCATTGTTTATTACTCCGTGGTGGAGTTCATGTGGTTGGACCTGGGTCTGTTTCTGGCAAGGACTGTGCAGTGGCTGTCCGTGCAACAATCTCCTCATGTGAGAAGATGTCAAGCACAAGTGTCCACCAGGAAAGATGTCAAGTATCTGGCTCCTGGATCGGTCTCTTCAGCCATCGCAAGACCCACAGAAAGGGGATCTCATTGAAATATATAAGATTGTTAAGGGCTTGGACACACTAGAGGCAGGAAACATGTTCACAATGTTGGTGGAGTCCAGAACCAGGGGACACAGTTTAAGAATAAGGAGTAAGTCATTTAGAACGGAGACGAGGAAACACTTTTTCTCACAGAGAGTGGTGAGTCTGTGGAATTCTCTGCCTCAGAGGGAGGTGGAGGCAGGTTCTCTGGATGCTTTCAAGAGAGAGCTAGATAGGGCTCTTAAAAATAGCAGAGTCAGGGGATATGGGGAGAATGCAGGAACGGGGTACTGATTGTGGATGATCAGCCATGATCACATTGAATGGCCGTGCTGGCTCGAAGGGCAGAATGGCCAACTCCTGCACCTATTGTCTATTGTCTATTGCCTATTGACCCACCATGTGGTCAATCACTCAACTTTGAGCGATCGCCGATGATGATGATGAGGAGAAGGTCACATTGTTTGCATGTCTTACACCCGACCACAAAAACATGCTATCTTCTTCTTCTTTTCATGTCCATCTTGTTAGAAATGTTGGTCTCGCTGTCATCGTCCGTCCTGAAAAGGACGCGAGCTTCCGGCGACAATCAGTGGGAGCCATCACTTGTCGCAATAGATGATGGTGGTAGCAGAATTAGCTCAGGATACTTCCAGTTTCCAGCCCCGCGACGTGGACGCTTCTGCTCTGGGGCCAAAAACATGCTATTCCAAACCTTGACCCATGAAGAAATGACCAAGCCGAGTGAGAAAAAGTTTCAAGGATTTTTCGAAAAATTCCTTGAAGAGGTGCAACATTCCCATTGACTCCTGGGCCACAACGTGAGGAAGGAGCACCTGGGTCCCACCCACCCACCCTATCAGCACCCACTGCCCCATCAGTCCATGATTCTGCACATTCCACTCACTAGCCATTTTACAATCTACAAAACCGGAGTGGAGGGAGATCAGCCTTAATCACAAAGGACCACACAATAATAACAAGGAAGAAGATCTGAGCTTTAACGTGTTTGGAATTGGGGAAGGATAGCAAAATAGTTTCACAATGAAAAGGGGGAAAGAGATTTCAGTGGTTTAAGTGCATAATGTTATCTACAATGCTCAATTGTAATCATGTATAGTCTTTCCGCTGACTGGATAGCACGCAACAGAAGCTTTTCACTGTACCTCGGTACATGTGACAATAAACTAAACTGTAATATGACATCGAACTTGTGGATAGAGTCAAATCATTTATTTCCGGGACAGATGCTGATATGAATTTAATGATATTTTTTCAGTGCAACACTAAATTTTAACATACGTACTTTCTTCAGACAGACCTGATAACTTCCATAAATTTGCTTCTTATGACGTCTCCTTTTAAGATACATTTTTAAAGTCGATGTGATTTTGATAATTTGATTGCTTTTAAAGATTTATTTCCTCAAGGATAAGGATTTGGCAGAGGTGTCAGTGTTTGGTTTCAATCAGATGTCTTTATGCTTCCTGCAGCTTGTTTGTTTCAAATTCCATTCATTCACTTTCATTGTTAAAAAACTTCAATTCCATTCCTTCCAGACTATGAAAGTGCTCTTTCACTCTAAATGGTAGGAATTTTGGTTCTGATCAAAGAGCTTAGTATGATCTCACTGTCCTTCAATGCTACAGGTGAAACCACAAATCAATATGCCGACATGTTCCATTATCCAATTGCCCACAAATATTTCTGACAGAGACTAGGTGCGGTCTGGAATAAAAGAATCCAATTTAAACAATAATGCGGAGTTTCACCAAGATAATTAGCAGAACAAAACCCTCCTGACAAGTGAGGTTTTGACATCAGACCAGATAACTTAAACAGTGTTCATTGCAATGATCCGTATATACATAGATACATAGAAAATAGGTGCAGGAGTAGGCCATTCGGCCCTTCGAGCCTGCACCGCCATTCAATATGATCATGGCTGATCATCCAACTCAGTATCCCGTACCTGCCTTCTCTCCATACCCCCTGATCCCCTTAGCCACAAGGGCCACATCTAACTCCCTCTTAAGTATAGCCAATGAACTGGCCTCAACTACCCTCTGTGGCAGAGAGTTCCAGAGATTCACCACTCTCTGTGTGAAAAAGTTTTTCCTCATCTCGGTCTTAAAGGATTTCCCCCTTATCCTTAAGCTGTGACCCCTTGTCCTGGACTTCCCCAACATCGGGAACAATCTTCCTGCATCTAGCCTGTCCAACCCCATAAGAATTTTGTACGTTTCTATAAGATCCCCTCTCAATCTCCTAAATTCTAGCGAGTATAAGCCAAGTCTATCCAGTCTTTCTTCATATGAAAGTCCTGACATCCCAGGAATCAGTCTGGTGAACCTTCTCTGCACTCCCTCTATGGCTATAATGTCCATCCTCAGATTTGGAGACCAAAACTGTACGCAATACTCCAGGTGTGGTCTCACCAAGACCCTGTACAACTGCAGTAGAACCTCCCTGCTCCTATACTCAAATCCTCTTGCTATGAAGGCCAAAATACCATTCGTTTTCTTCACTGCCTTTTGTATCTATCTTCAGGATACCAGGGATGGGCGGATTGAGAGTGGGAAGAAGAGTTAAAATGACACGTAACCAGAGGCGTAAGATGTCTAGTGCAGATGCTCCACAAAATGATTGCTCAGTGCACGGCTGATTTCTCCACAGTAGAGGAAGCCACATTGGAAAAGGCGCTGAGCAGCTTTGAAAAGGTGCTGGTGAACCTCTTCCTCACTTGGAAAGGTGGGGTGGGAGATTGCAACCTTCACGTGGTCCGCCCTGTTTCAACGAATGCAATCAACCTGCCGTGCACAATCAAATAAGATCAAATAGAACAAGTTGTCCAACATCTTTAGGCTGTGCACGCCATACGCAAGAAGAAGAAGACTTGTAAAGGTTGTTTATGTACCCCGGTTGTGGTGAGAAAAGAGGGGGAGGGGACAGGTATGAAACCTCCTAAAGTGACAGGGAGGGGTGGGAAGAACGGGCCAGGGTGTCGTGAAGAGAGTGGTCCCTGTGGAAAGGCAAAGTGGGAGGTTAGAATGGACGATGTGACTTGTGGTGGAATCACACCACTTCCCCACCTACTTTATTAATTCAGACTCGCTAGGCAGAGTGGTAGCAAAGGGCATGGAAATGTGGTAGGGAGGTTGGTGCAAATAGCACCAAGTGCCAGAGTCTTGTGGTGAACAAGTGGGCCAACACTGAGCATTGATGACTGGTTGGAGATTCACCAGACACCACACATGCTGGAATCTTGAGCAACACACAAAGTGCTGGAAGAACTCCGTGGGTCAGGCAGCATCTGTGGAGGGAAAGGATAGGTGGAATTTCAGGTCGGGACCCTTCAGATTGATGTATGTAGGGGGAAGAAAGCTGGAAAAAGAAGCGGGTCCGGGGCAAAGCCGGGCAAGTGATAGGTGGATACAGATGAAGGGGAGAGGGGTGAATGGTAGATGGGTGTGGTACGTGATGAAGGCTGGAGATGAGCAGAAGGAGACAAAATGGTGTCAGATAAGGAGAGAGGAGTGATGGGGAAAGCGGAGGGAGGGATATGGGTGGAAGGGAATGGGGGGGAAAAAGGGGGGGGGGTTAAGGGGAATGGGAGATTTTGGTTCAAATTCGATTCAATTGAAATTCAATTCAGCATGGAAACAGGCCCTTTGGCCCACAAAGACCATCAACCACCTATTCACAATAGTTTTTTTGTGTTATCTCACTTTCACATCCACTCCCTATACCCACTGGGGGTAATTAACAGAGGGCAAATTAACCTACAACCCCGCTGGGATGTGGGACAAAACCTGAGGACCCGGAGAAATCCCGCAAAGGTCACAGGGAGAATGTGTGAACTCCACACAGACAGCATCCAGGGTCGAGATCAAACCTGGGTCTGTTGTTGTGAGGAAGCGGCTCTACCCACTGTGCCCGCCCTAACGAATGTGGGAAGGGGGGGAATGGAGCTGGGCACCAATGGTGGTGGAAGAAATGGGAGTGCCCAGGGATGAGGAGCACGAGAATGAGGGAGTAGAGGTGGTGGATATTACTGGAAATTGAGAAATTCAATGGTCATGGATTGTAAGCTTCCGAAGCAGAGGATGAGGTGACAATAGACAGTAGACAATAGGTGCTGGAGTAGGCCATTCGGCCCTTCGAGCAGTTGTATAGGGCTCTGGTGAGACCACATCTGGGGTATTGTGTCCAGTTTTGGTCTCCAAATTTGTGGAAGGACATCCTTGTGATTGAGGCAGTGCAGCGTAGGTTCACGAGATTGATCCCTGGGATGGCAGGACTGTCATATGAGGAAAGATTGAAAAGACTAGGCTTGTATTCACTGGAGTTTAGAAGGATGGGGTGGGTCTTATAGAAACATATAAAATTATAAAAGGACTGGACAAGCTAGATGCAGGAAAAATGTTCCCAATGTTGGGCGAGTCCAGAACCAAGGGCCAGTCTTAGAATAAAGGGGAAGCCATTTAAGACTGAGGTGAGAAAAAAACGTTTTCACCCAGAGAGTTGTGAATTTGTGGAATTCCCTGCCACAGAGGGCAGTGGAGGCCAACTCACTGGATGGATTTAAGAGAGAGTTACATAGAGCTCGTGGAATCAAGGGATATGGGGAGAAGGCAGGCACAGGTTATTGATTGGGGACGATCAGCCATGATCACAATGAATGGCGGTGCTGGCTCGAAGGGCCTAATGGCCTCCTCCTGCACCTGTTTTCTATGTTTCTATGTTTCGATGTGTCTATGAACCATTCAATGTCATCATGGCTGATCATCCCCATATCGCCTTCTCCCCATATCCCCTGACTCCGCTATCTTTAAGAGCCCTATCTAGCTCTCTCTCTGTTGCTGACTCCTCCAGCCCTCCCCAGGTGACCCAGGGTTGAGGTCCCGACCACGGGGGAAAATGGAGGAGGACTGGCCAAATGTTGTGCCTTCCACCACAGTGATGAATGGTGTGGTGGATGTTTGTGTTGAAACATCTTAGTGTGTTTTTGTGTGTTCTTTTTCATTGCACCGCTGCTGGCAAATTCATTTCACTTACACTGTATGTGCAATGTGACGAATTAAAACTGATATTGATATTGGTGCTGATTGCTCGATCCTCCTCCAGGTGATTGGTCGCCCCCCTGGCGCCGGCCGCTCGGCCCCTCCCCGGGGGGAGCAGCCCGCCGTGTGCGCAGGCGCGGCGGCGGCAGCAGAGGCGGCAGTTGCGGCACGAGCAGGTGGAGCGCGGGTCGGAGTGACGCTGCTGTGAGTGGGGAGCCGTCCCCGCAAACCCCGAGCCGTCCCCTCACACCGACCCCCCCCCCCGACCCGACCCGTCCCCGCAAACCCCGACCCGTCCCCTCACACCGACCCCCCCCCGACCCGACCCGTCCCCGTCCCCTCACACCGACCCCCCCCCGTCCCCGTCCCCTCACACCGACCCCCCCCCCCGACCCGACCCGTCCCCGCAAACCCCGACCCGTCCCCTCACACCGACCCCCCCCCCCGACCCGACCCGTCCCCGCAAACCCCGAGCCGTCCCCTCACACCGACCCGACCCCGCAAACCCCGACCCGTCCCCGCAAACCCCGACCCGTCCCCTCACACCGACCCCCCCCCCCGACCCGACCCGTCCCCGCAAACCCCGAGCCGTCCCCTCACACCGACCCGACCCCGCAAACCCCGACCCGTCCCCGCAAACCCCGAGCCGTCCCCGTCCCCTCACACCGACCCCCCCCCGTCCCCTCACACCGACCCCCCCCCGACCCGACCCGTCCCCGTCCCCTCACACCGACCCCCCCCGACCCGACCCGTCCCCGTCCCCTCACACCGACCCCCCCCCCCGACCCGTCCCCGTCCCCTCACACCGACCCCCCCCCCCGACCCGTCCCCGTCCCCTCACACCGACCCCCCCCCCCGACCCGTCCCCGTCCCCGTCCCCTCACACCGACCCGACCCCGCAAACCCCGAGCCGTCCCCGCAAACCCGTCCCCGTCCCCTCACACCGACCCCCCCCCGTCCCGACCCGTCCCCGTCCCCTCACACCGACCCCCCCCCCCGACCCGACCCGTCCCCGTCCCCTCACACCGACCCCCCCGTCCCCGTCCCCTCACACCGACCCCCCCCCCCGACCCGACCCGTCCCCGTCCCCTCACACCGACCCCCCCCCCGACCCGACCCGTCCCCGTCCCCTCACACCGACCCCCCCCCGACCCGACCCGTCCCCGTCCCCTCACACCGACCCCCCCCCGTCCCCTCACACCGACCCCCCCCGTCCCCTCACACCGACCCCCCCCCCGACCCGACCCGTCCCCGTCCCCTCACACCGACCCCCCCCCCGACCCGACCCGTCCCCGTCCCCTCACACCGACCCCCCCGTCCCCGTCCCCTCACACCGACCCCCCCCGACCCGACCCGTCCCCGTCCCCTCACACCGACCCCCCCGTCCCCGTCCCCTCACACCGACCCCCCCGTCCCCGTCCCCTCACACCGACCCCCCCCGACCCGACCCGTCCCCGTCCCCTCACACCGACCCCCCCCGACCCGACCCGTCCCCGTCCCCTCACACCGACCCCCCCCCCGACCCGACCCGTCCCCGTCCCCTCACACCGACCCCCCCGACCCGACCCGTCCCCTCACACCGACCCCCCCGTCCCCGTCCCCTCACACCGACCCCCCCCGACCCGACCCGTCCCCGTCCCCTCACACCGACCCCCCCCCCGACCCGACCCGTCCCCGTCCCCTCACACCGACCCCCCCCCCCGACCCGACCCGTCCCCGTCCCCTCACACCGACCCGACCCGACCCGTCCCCGTCCCCTCACACCGACCCCCCCCGTCCCCGTCCCCTCACACCGACCCCCCCCCCGACCCGACCCGTCCCCGTCCCCTCACACCGACCCCCCCCCCGACCCGACCCGTCCCCGTCCCCTCACACCGACCCCCCCCCGACCCGTCCCCTCACACCGACCTGACCCCCCCGTCCCCGTCCCCTCACACCGACCCCCCCCCCCGACCCGACCCGTCCCCGTCCCCTCACACCGACCCGACCCGTCCCCGTCCCCTCACACCGACCCGACCCATCCCCGTCCCCTCACACCGACCCGACCCGACCCGTCCCCGTCCCCTCACACCGACCCGACCCGTCCCTGTCCCCTCACACCGACCCCCCCCGACCCGACCCGTCCCCGTCCCCTCACACCGACCCCCCCCGACCCGACCCGTCCCCGTCCCCTCACACCGACCCCCCCCCCCCGTCCCCGTCCCCTCACACCGACCCGACCCGACCCGTCCCCGTCCCCTCACACCGACCCGACCCGTCCCCGTCCCCTCACACCGACCCGACCCGACCCGACCCGTCCCCGTCCCCTCACACCGACCCGACCCGTCCCCGTCCCCTCACACCGACCCCCCCCCCCCGTCCCCGTCCCCTCACACCGACCCGTCCCCGTCCCCTCACACCGACCCGACCCGTCCCCGTCCCCTCACACCGACCCGACCCGTCCCCGTCCCCTCACACCGACCCGACCCGTCCCCGTCCCCTCACACCGACCCCCCCCGACCCGACCCGTCCCCGTCCCCTCACACCGACCCCCCCCGACCCGACCCGTCCCCGTCCCCTCACACCGACCCCCCCCCCCCGTCCCCGTCCCCTCACACCGACCCGACCCGTCCCCGTCCCCTCACACCGACCCCCCCCGTCCCCGTCCCCTCACACCGACCCGACCCGACCCGTCCCCGTCCCCTCACACCGACCCCCCCCGTCCCCGTCCCCTCACACCGACCCCCCCCCCGACCCGACCCGTCCCCGTCCCCTCACACCGACCCCCCCGTCCCCTCACACCGACCCCCCCCGTCCCCGTCCCCTCACACCGACCCCCCCCCGACCCGACCCGTCCCCGTCCCCTCACACCGACCCCCCCGTCCCCTCACACCGACCCCCCCCGTCCCCGTCCCCTCACACCGACCCGACCCGACCCGTCCCCGTCCCCTCACACCGACCCGACCCGTCCCCGTCCCCTCACACCGACCCCCCCCGTCCCCGTCCCCTCACACCGACCCCCGACCCGACCCGTCCCCGTCCCCTCACACCGACCCCCCCGTCCCCTCACACCGACCCCCCCCGACCCGACCCGTCCCCGTCCCCTCACACCGACCCCCCCCGTCCCCGTCCCCTCACACCGACCCGACCCGTCCCCGTCCCCTCACACCGACCCCCCCCCGTCCCCGTCCCCTCACACCGACCCCCCCCCCCCCGACCCGACCCGTCCCCGTCCCCTCACACCGACCCCCCCGTCCCCTCACACCGACCCCCCCCGTCCCCTCACACCGACCCCCCCCGACCCGACCCGTCCCCGTCCCCTCACACCGACCCCCCCCGTCCCCGTCCCCTCACACCGACCCCACCCGACCCGTCCCCGTCCCCTCACACCGACCCCCCCCGTCCCCGTCCCCTCACACCGACCCTCCCCGTCCCCTCACACCGACCCCCCCCCGACCCTCCCCGTCCCCTCACACCGACCCCCCCCCGACCCTCCCCGTCCCCTCACACCGACCCCCCCCCCGTCCCCGTCCCCTCACACCGACACCCCCCCCGACCCGACCCGTCCCCGTCCCCTCACACCGACCCCCCCCGTCCCCGTCCCCTCACACCGACCCCCGACCCGACCCGTCCCCGTCCCCTCACACCGACCCCCCCGACCCGACCCGTCCCCGTCCCCTCACACCGACCCGTCCCCGTCCCCGTCCCCTCACACCGACCCCCCCCCGACCCGACCCGTCCCCGTCCCCTCACACCGACCCCCCCCGACCCGACCCGTCCCCATCCCCTCACACCAACCCCCCCGTCCCCTCACACCGACCCCCCCCCGTCCCCTCACACCGACCCGTCCCCCCCCCGACCCGTCCCCTCACCCTCACACCGACCCGACCCGTCCCCCCGACCCGTCCCCTCACACCGACCCCCCCCGTCCCCTCACACCGACCCGTCCCCCCCCCCCCCCCGACCCGTCCTCACACCGACCCCCCCCCGTCCCCTCACACCGACCCGTCCCCCCCCCGACCCGTCCCCTCACACCAACCCGTCCCCGTCCCCTCACACCGACCCCCCCCCCGACCCGTCCCCTCACACCGACCCCCGACCCGTCCCCGACCCTCACACCAACCCCCCCCTCCCCTCACACCGACCCACCCCCCCGACCCGTCCCCGTCCCCTCACACCAACCCTCCCCGACCCGTCCCCATCCCCTCACACCGACCCGACCCGTCCCCTCACACCGACCCCCCCCCGACTCGTCCCCGTCCCCTCACACCGACCCCCCCCCCCCGACTCGTCCCCGTCCCCTCACACCGACCCCCCCCGACTCGTCCCCGTCCCCTCACACCGACCCCCCCCGACTCGTCCCCATCCCCTCACACCGACCGCCCCCCCGACCCGTCCTTCACACCAACCCCCCCCGACCGTCCCCTCACACCGACCCCCCCCCCGACTCGTCCCGTCCCCTCACACCGACCCCCCCCCGACTCGTCCCCGTCCCCTCACACCGACCCCCCCCCCGACTCGTCCCCGTCCCCTCACACCGACCCCCCCCCCGACTCGTCCCCGTCCCCTCACACCGACCCGTCCCCCGACTCGTCCCCGTCCCCTCACACCGACCCCCCCCCGACTCGTCCCCGTCCCCTCACACCGACCCCCCCCCCGACTCGTCCCCATCCCCTCACACCAACCCCCCCCGACCGTCCCCTCACACCGACCCCCCCCCCCGACTCGTCCCGTCCCCTCGCACCGACCACCCCCCGACCGTCCCCTCACACCGACCCCCGACCTGTCCCCGAAACCCTCACACCAACCCCTCCCCCCCCCCCCCCCGTCCCCTCGCACTAACCTCTGCCTTGTGTTTCCTCCCGCAGGGCGGCTGTCGCGACCCCGACTGAAGAGAGTAAGAGACCACCAGAGGGAGCGAGGGTAAGAGACCAGGGTGAGGGGAGGGGGGGGGGGGAGGGCCGGGCCTGGCGCCTTCCCGCCGCCACAGCCACCACAAGGGCAGCGGCGGACCATGTTCCCCGGGTGGGTTCAGAGATGGTCTCAGAGCGTTTGAGGGTGGGGGGGGGGAATCACGGTGATCACAGGGTCTGGGGAGGGGGTGAGAGTGATGGGGAGGGGGGAGGGACGAGGAGAGGAGGGGTGGGATGAGGGGACGGGAAGGAGTGGAGGGTTGGGAGGGTGGGATGAAGGGGTGATAGTGGGGATCAGGGTGATCCCAGGGTCTGGAAGTGAGTGTGGTTAGAGATTCTCCTAGGGTCGGAGGGGGGTCAGCGATGGTCCCACAATTGGATCCCATCTCCCCCCCCCCCCATCTCTAGACTCCCCCCTCCCCCATGTCTAGACTTCCCCCCTCTCCCATCTCTAGACTTCTGCCCAGCCTCAGCCCTGTCCAGCTCCAGGTTTGTTGATGTGAACTGATCATGATCCCACCCATTGGTGCCAGAATGAATCCAGTTGCCACCTCCCTCCCACCCTGTGTTCCAGGTGGGGAAGACAGGATATGAACACCACACATTCTGGGCAGGTGAAGTGACCACTCGTGATGGGGACCCAGTGATGTGAGACCACACCCATGACCCTATCACCCCAGGAAGGGATCTAGTGAAGAGAGACACAAAATGCTGGTGTAACTCAGTGGGACAGGCAGCATCTCTGGAGAAAATGGACAGATGATGTTATGGGTTTGGACCCAGAAGACCCAGAAGACTGTCTATCTTTCGTGTAAACCAGCATCTGCAGTTCATTTTTATTACTTTGGTCGGTGCAAACAGGCTCGTGGTCAGGTGCGGACAAATCCTGGCCTGAAACTTGTGGCCGGCACAGCCACGGAGTTGGTGTTCTGCTTGCACCAGCCTGTTCTTCGATATCTCTGTCCCCAGCGTGATCAACAGTAGAATGGTAGCCTGTCAATCTTTCAGTCCGATTTGGGAAGAGAAATGTCTTCCTCGGCACTCTGCTGACATGTTTGGCATCTGTTTTGATCTTGATGAGTAAGGTAGCCAAAATTAAGGGAAGAGGGCAGGAGAATGGGGATCATAAATGATAGGAGCAGAATTAGGCCATTCGGCCCATCAAGTCTACTCTGCCATTCAATCGTAGCTGATCTATCTGTCCCTCCTAACCCCATTCTCATGCCTTCTCCCCATAACCTCTGACACCCATCAAGGGTGAAAGGGGGAAATAGATCTGCCATGATCGAATGGCATAGTAGACCGATGGGCTGAATGGCCTAACACTGCTCCTATGTGGTATGGCCTTAATTGGAATTGGAGCCAATTCCACACAGGTAATTCTATTTCTGAAAATAGGCATTGAAATACTCTGGCAATCTGACATTGATTTAAAAAGAAAGAAAACATTTAAAAACTATTATTTATTTCAACAATATGTTTCATCCTTTTAACAGAACTACTTTATAATGGCATCTGGAAACAGTGGTGATTCATGCAGGTTATGTTCAGCCCGTGAAGAGAAGAACAGCGAGACTGATGCAGGTTTGTCTCCATTTGATGCAAATCGATAGCTGGCAGGCATTTCCAATTGGAGGTACACAAAAATGCTGGAGAAACTCAGCGGGTGCAGCAGCATCTATGGAGCGAAGGAAATAGGCAACGTTTCGGGCCGAAACCCTTCTTCAGTCTGAAGCCCGAAACGTTGCCTATTTCCTTCGCTCCATAGATGCTGCTGCACCCGCTGAGTTTCTCCAGCATTTTTGTGTACCTTCGATTTTCCAGCATCTGCAGTTCCTTCTTTAAGGCATTTCCAATTGATCCTTTGACGTCTATATCAACAGTACACGGTGATTAAAATATCTCAGGTCAAGGTTTCAGATTGTCAAAGTTTCAGGATCACTCAATGAGAGTAAGTGCTGTTTTGCAAGTCATAAACTGTAGACAGTGGAAACTCAGCAGGTCAAGCAGCATCTCTGGAAAGAGAGTTATCTGGTAAATCTATTAACAAGTGCAATTGTAGAGAGGGAAAACCAACAAAGACATGCAAAGCTCCAAAATGTATCGGAGATGTTGTTGAATCCCGACCACATCAGTGAAAACTCCACAAACAAGGTCAGCCCGGCCCAACCCTATCAGCGATATACCCTTTGCCCTGTCCATACCTTCCCCATCCTCTCTGCAACCTAATCTTTTTTCTCTATGATAATGAAGGGTCTTTGAAATAATATCTTAACTTTGTTTCTTCTAACCGTCTCAATATATGCAGCATTTTCTGTTGTTATTACAGCATTGCCTACAATCTTGAAAATATATTTATAAAATCTGCCTAAAGTGTATTGTCAAACACATGCATTGTTAGATTGCCATTAATTATTCCACTTCAGGTCGGTAAAGTGACCAGTTTTGCCCAATGAAACATGACTAACTGAATCATCCTACCACAACCGCTAATTATATTGTGAGCAATTTGGGCACCATATCTGAGGAAGGATGTCCTGGCTCTGGAGGTTTAGAAGAATAATCCCAAGAATGAGTATGTTAACATATGATGAGCGTTTGAGTTTAGAAGAATGAGGGGGGGGCCTCGTTGAAATGTACAGAATAGTGAAAGGCTTGGATAGAGTGGATGTGGAGAGGATGTTTCCACTAGTGGGAGACTTTAGGATTAGAGGTCATAGCCTCTGAATTAAAGGATGTTCTTTCAGGGAGGAGATGAGGAGGAATTTCTTTAGTCAAAGGGTGGTGCATCTGTGGAATTCTTTGCCACAAAAGGCTGTGGAGGCCAAGTCAGTGGATATATTTAAGGCAGGGATAGATAGATTCTTGATTAGTACAGGTGTCAGGTTATGGGGAGAAGGCAAGACAATGGGGTTAGGAGAGAGAGAGATAGATCAGCCATGATCGAATGGCGGAGTAGACTTGATGTGCTGAATGGCCAAATTCTGCTCCTAGCACTTATGACCCTATGACAACCAGAGAGCAGCCCTGAACTATGATCCACCTCATTGGTGACCCTCGGACTATCCTTGATCGGACTTTACCGGCTTTACCTTGCACTAAACTTTATTCTCTTATCATGCATCTATACACTGTAAATGGCTCGGTCATAATTACGTATTGCCTTTCCGCTCTGGTTAGCATGCAACAAAAGCTTTTCACTGTACCTAGGTACACGTGACAATAAACTAAATTGAAATTTGTCTATAGAAGCTGACTGCTGTTGGCCTTGGCTAGCGGTTCAATCTAAAGTGAATTTGGGTCATGTACAAAATTATAGACAGGAGACTGCAGATGTTGCAAACTGGAGCAAAAAAACAACTGCAGCTGGAACTCCGTGGGCCAGGCAACATCTCTGGAGGCATGGTGGTGGTTGACGTTTTGGGTCTTGACGCAGGGTCTCGACCCGAACCAGAGAACCTGCTCGATCCGCTGAGTTCTTCCAGCCATTTATTGCAGGCATCAGGTCTCGTAAAGAGCAATGTTTACTTTAATGTGAGCTGACGTAATGTTCAGATAGGGAACCTGGGCACACGATCCTTGGAGTTGCTGCTGCCAGGATTTGGTTCACATTTGTTTTTTATTTGCATTAACTAGTGCACTATATTTTAAACAAAACTAAATCTGTGAGAAGCAACCACGGTACTGTACTTCATGTATTCTGTATTGGTTTTCTGTATTCTGACCAGTTTTCTGTACTGGTCATTTACTGACTAATCTGTCACTTCAAAGGCTACTGGAAACATTAGGGAAAGATTTATTTTTGTTGACAATTACAGTCTGCTTATCTTGGATGTTTTAGTTTAGTTTCGAGATACAGCATGGAAACAGGCCCTTCGGCCCACACAGTCCATGCCGACAAACAATCGCCCCTAATCTAGCTCCATCCTACACACTAGGGACAATTTACTGAAGCCAATTAACCCACATGTTTCTGTACACTGTGGGTGGCATGATTGTCTTCCCGTTGACTGGCTAGCATGCAACAAAAGCTTTTCACTGTACCTCGGCACATGTGACAACGAACAAAACTGAACTACAATCCTGCACATCTTTTTTGATGTGGGCGGACACCAGGGCACCTGGAGAAAACCCACACGGGCACAGGGAGAACGCACAAACTCCGAAAAGACAACACCCCTAGTCAGGAGTCTGGGTGTCTGACGCTGCAAGGCAGCAACAGTGCCACTGTGCCAGTTCTAATGACTTCTGTGTCTTAGTTATCCGGAGCTGTTCATCACTCCAAGGAGGAGGGTGGGATGTGAATGGGTGCCAGAGAGCCATAGTTATGTATGCAAATGCTATGAAGTGTTGGTTGCTATTGTACGCAGGTGGTTTGTGTGGACGAGTGTATCCTTTAGAGCCAGTGTCGGCGGGTATCCCTGTTGTACAAACATTAACTACATATCTATACAATTAATCAACAGTTCATAAACATAACACAGTCAGGGTAGAAATTCTTGCCTCATAATGGGCTTGTTGGATTGCCAATGCAGTGGGGTGTTAAATGAGCCAGTAATGCATCCTTTCATTCAATGTTGGGCTGCCCAAGACTGAGGCTGGGGACATGGGGAGGGGACGGGGAGGTGGTGATAAATAGGTATATTTTGGAAGTGGAAGAATAATGTCAGGAAGGACGAGGCCCAAGGTCTAAGTTGGAGAGGGAAGGTGGTCTGGATCAAGCCTGTGGTCAGGAGTCGGGTGGGTGGGAGAATCTAGAAAGACCGCAAGAAATTGCAGAGAGTTGTGGACGTGGTCCAGACGATCGGACAAACCAACCTCCCTTCTACTGATTCCATCCACACCTCACGCTGCCTCGGCAAGGCCACCAGCATAAATAAGGACCAGTCTCACCTCGGTCACTCCCTCTTCTCCCATCAGGCAAGAGGTACAGAAGTTTGCCAATGCACACCTCCAGATTCAGGAAAGTCTTTTGTTGCAACTGAATGGTCCTCTCATCAGCTGGAGTGCGGTCCTGACATCACTTTGAGCTCCCTTTTATCGGACTGCCTTGTTATATCTTTGCACTAAATGTTGTATCCTTCATCCTTTATCTAAGCACTATGGCTGGCTTCATTGGATTCATGGATCGCCTTTTCTTTGACTGGATAGCACGCAAACAAAAGGTTTTCACTATATCTCAGTGCAAGCGACGATAATAATAAACTAAACTAAGCCTGGGATTGAGTTGTTGGAGCCTGGGGATCAGGGATGAACACCGGGCGATTCTGGATCAGTGCTTGGTGTCTCAAGCCATGGGAGTGGTCACAGTTCTGAGAGGCCTCCTTCAGTGATCCCATCTGGGCTGGGTGGGGGTGTCAGGAAGGGGGGGGGGGGGGGGAGATGTTGATCGTAAGGTCAGGCAGATTGAAATGACCTTGGGGTGGGGTGTTGGGAGCATTGGTCACCCCTGGAAGAAGCGCGTGGGAAATGCCCAGTTACATTTGCAGAGGACTTCGTCTGGTAATATCATTATTGAGTTTCACACTTGGGAAACTCCATTATCAATGGCATAACACTGTTGGATGTTGTGGTGGTAATTTTGTTGGCTGTAATGCTTATCTTGCCTTCAATGTATATTGCATTGGAAGGTAGTTTATTAATGCCATGTCATCATGACTAAATTGATGCCTCTCTCTCTCTCACACCCGTACACAAATATTTTAGGCTGACTCACTTGAGCTCTGCTATGAAAATGCTACTCTGTTAGTCGATGAGATTTTAATCACAGGCAAAAACAGAATTGCTCGAAGAACCCAGTCAGTAAATCAGCATCTGTAGAAAGAAAAAAACAGTTAATGCAGAACTGCAGGTGCTGGTTTACAAAAAAACAGACACAAAGTGCTGGAGGAACTCAGCGTGTTGGGCAGCATCTTTGGAGAACATGGATGGGTCGGGATCCTTCAGTAACTTGCATGTCTTTTAAGTTTTAGTGTTTTTATGTTGATTTTCGTTTAACTTTTTAATGTACAAATTGTTTAATTTGTATTTTATTAATATTCGAACATTTCTGAATGTTTGAGTTTGTTTTTTGACAATATAACAGAAGGCACGGTGGCGCAGCGGTAAAGCTGCTGCTTAACAGCACCAGAGACCCAGGTTCAATCCTTACTACGGGTGCTGACTGTTCATGCTGGTATTGTGGTTCTCCCCATGACCTATGTGGGTTTTCTCTGGTTTCCCAAACTCCTAAGACGGACAGATTTGTAGGCTATTTGGCTTGGTAAAATTGTAAATTGTCCCTATTGTGTGTAGGATAGTGTTAGTGGGGATCACTGGTCGACACGGACACAGTGGGCCGAAGGGTCTATTTCCGCACTGTATCTCTAAACTAACCTACACAGCCAACAATGTAAGTAAGGGGATGTGGTTAGCTGGACGTGGAATATTTTTCAGCTATTTTCAATAGAAAATAGGTGTAGGAGTAGGACATTTGGCCCTTCGAGCCATTCAATGTGATCATGGCTGATCATCCACAATCAGTACCCTGTTCCGGTCTTCTCCCAATATCCATTGACTCCGCTATCTTTAAGAGCTCCATCTAACTCTCTTGAAAGCATCCAGAGAAACGGCCTCCACCGCCCTCTGTGGCAGAGAATTCCACAGACTCACAACTCTCGGTGAGAAAAAGTGTTTCCTCGTCTCCGTTCTAAATGGCTTACCCCTTATTTTTAAACTGTGGCCCCTGGTTCTGGACTCCCCCCAACATCGGGAACATGTTTCCTGCCTCTAGCGTGTCCAAACCCTTAATAATCTTATATGTTTCAATAAGATTGCCTCATCCTTCAAAATTCCAGAGTATACAAGCCCAGCCGCTCCACTCTATCAATATATGACAGTCCCGTCATCCCGGGAATTAACCTGGTGAACCTAGGCTGCACTCCCTCAATAGCAAGAATGTCCTTCCTCAAATTTGGAGACCAAAACTGCACACAATACTCCAGGTGTGGTCTCACTAGGGCCCTGTACAAATGCAGAAGGGCCTCTTTACTCCTCTTGTTATCATGCGTAGTTTATTCCAGCTCCTTGTATAATGCTCACACTTAGACCTGCTGCTTTGTATGGCCTTACTGATAAAGATTGGGCCAGATTCTGTGAGGACATTTTGAGCCTGTGCTTTTTATTTTTGCATTACTATCATAATTATTCTCAGCCTGTATTACAGGATTTTCTGCTACATATTCTTCTTGGGCAGTTATCAGTTAAACAACTAGGAGGGTGGAATTGAATAACTTGAATTGAACGCTGCTTGAATAACTTTTGAAGGGAAAGATATTGAACGAGAAAGATTTATAGAGCTATGGGATAAATGTAGGCGAAGCTGTTAAATAATCTTTGGTTTGGAACCTAGCACAGTCATGATGGGCCGAATGGCATCCTGTACCTCCACTTAGATAATTTCCTGTTGTAGATAGTTTTTACAATGCATGAGGGAGTTCTAAATGAGGAATGATAAATGTGCAGGTTTTTGTCATTGAAAGACATAGCATGGAAATCGCCCGTTCAATTCTATGTTATCCCACTTTTTCTTCCACTCCCTACACACTAGGGGCAATTTATAGAGGGCTAATCAACCTACAAACCCGCACGTCTTTGGGATGTGGGAGGAAACCAGAGCACACGGAGGTCACAGAGAGAAGGAACAAACTCCACACAGACAGCACCTGAGGTCAGGATCAAACCCGGGTCTCTGGTGCTGTGAGACATTGGCTCTACCAGCTGTGCCATTTTGCCGCCCTTCTAAGGGTAGATATGGGTATTTAATTCGGTGACTGACAGTGTCTTTATCCAAAGAGATTCATGCTGGTGTGTTTCAGAAAGAATTGCAGATGCTGGAAAAATCGAAGGTAGACAAAAATGCTGGAGAAACTCAGCGGGTGAGGCAGCATCTATGGAGCGAAGGAGTAGGTGACGTTTCGGGTCGAAACTCTTCTGGTGTTGTGGTTCTTTACAAGCAAAAATATTTTGTGAATATAGACAAAATGCTGGAGTAAGGCAGCATCTGTGGATAAATGGAATAGGTGTAATTTTGGGTTGAAACCCTACTTCAGAAGGGGCCTTCGGTGTAAACCAGCATCTGCAGTTTCTTTGTACACAATATTTTAAGTGACTTGAAGTGAGCAATAATTGGAGTTCATTGCATGTGTACAAATATTGACAGGGAAGGAGCGAAGATCCAAGGTTGACTTGACGGTGGCGCAGTGCTAAAGTTGCTGTCTTACAGCGCCAGAGACCAGGGTACGATCCTGACTATGGGTGCTGTTTGTATGGAGTTTGTACGTTCTCCCTGTGACTCCGTGGATTTTCCCCAGGTGTGTCGGATAGTGAAAGTGCACAGGGATCGCTGGTCAGTGCGGAATCGGTGGGTCGAAAGGCCTGCTTCCACGCTGTATCTCTAAACTAAAGTACTGAATATATAATGAGTGTCAAAGCCAGCAAGTGCCTGGGAGCAAACAAATACTCCGAACAGGACGTGCCCTTCAATAAATATGTGACAGTTGAACCTTCCCAGGAGTTCTGTGCATCTGCCGACATTTGCATCAATATTCAAACAATCTTGGAGTTTGAACTCAGCCTTTGTCGACATATGTTTATGCTGTCTCGTTTACTGATTAACTGAAGGTTTTTAGGCTGCGGGGTGTTTATTATTTTCAGGTAGAATCATAATTTTTTTTTAAATTATTTTATTTCAAAGGAATATTTTATTTATTTGAGTGCGTAAACCTTTGCCCCTTTCGGTAGCTTCCTGCTGTTGTGCCCCTACAGATAGGAAGTGGGTTTGTGCCAAGACCCATTGTTCTCATCGTGTTCCAGCAGGTGGTCTGGCAACCAAACAGACAGTTACTTCTTTAAATTAATAGAGCACACTATTTGTGTCAAGTGTGCCAGACTCTCATTCCAAAATTACTCCCAGGTATCCATCACACGAAACATGTATTAATTTAAATATACGCACCAAGTTGTGTCAGGCAGCAGCTGTGGAGGGAAGGTACGTGTGATGTTTTGAGTCGGGACCCTTCTTTAGACCTGTCGTGGAGCTACATCGTGTCTGTCAGGGTCATGTCCTTGACGACGTGTTAATGCTGGAAATGGCTGCTTAATGCCTGCCCTTACCTCATTCATTTCAGTGAAGGCAGATTAACACAAGCATCGTAAGAGTCTGAAGAAGGGTCCCGACCTGAAACATCGTCTATCCATGCCCTCCAGAGATGCTGCCTGACCTGCTGAGTTACTCCAGCACTTCAGGGCAGCACAGTGACACCGCGGTAGAGTTGCTGCCTTACAGTGCCAGAGACCCGGCTTCGATCCTAACTGCAGGTGCTGTCTGTATGGGGTTTGTACGTTCTCCCTGTGATTGCGTGGGTTTTCCCCAGGTGCTCTGGTTTCCTCCCACATTCCAAAGATGTGCAGGTTTGTAGGTTAATTGGCTTTGGTAAACACGGTAAAATAATCCCTTGTGCGTAGGTAGGATAGTGTTAGTGTATGGGGTGATCGCTGGTTGGCATGGACTCGGTGGGCCAAAGGGCCTGTTTCCACGCTGTATCTCTAATGTCGAAAGTAAAGTCTGTGCGTCTCCTTCTGTAAACCCAGCAACTGAAGTTGCTTGTGTCTCTCTCTGACAGAAGCATTGATCTGTGCCTTCCCCTGGGTATCACAGTGGCACCACCTGCTCCATGGCTGGTTTCAATGGCATTAAAGTATCAATGGAGGTTGCATTGTTTGATAAAGTATCGTGATACCACTGTCAATAGAAACGATTGCCGTGACAATCTCCAAAGCACCTCCCTTGGTTAACCAGCAGTCTGCGATTTTTAAACATTCAACGGTGGCTGTTTTGTTCACTCTGGGGAGATCACATGCAAACTGTTTACTTTTGAACACTGGTTCTCGTTGGCATTAACTAGTTTATCTCACTGATCCATAAATCCTGAAAGATGGCCTCTGCCTAATAAGATATAAATAGAACTATTTCAGAGTTTCGAATATTACAGGGGTGTGGCCGAGAGTTTAGGATTGTTTGCATAGCATTGGAACACAGTGTGGTGCGGTGTGATCAAATTACATGTTATTCCATGTGAAGGGTAAATATCACATCATTCTCCTCTGACTGCAATATGTCGCCATCAAAGCAAACACTCTTGTTACTGATAATGGCTGTGCTCTGACCAAGAAATATCGTGCAGTACCATTGGTATCAGAAACATAGATAATAGGTGCAAGAGTAGGCCATTCGGCCCTTTGAGCCAGCACCGCCAATTCAATATGATCATGGTTGATCATCCAAAATCAGTATCCCGTTTCTGCTTTTCTCCCCTTATCCTTTGATTCTGTTTTGCCACAGAGCAGGGGTCAAGGAAAGAGCGTTCACGTCGCGGCCCTGTTTCCACTAATCTTTCCACCACCACGCACAAGACAGACACCATTGCATGCAGATGCCGAGAAGTGTGTTCAGCTCTGGCTGAAGAACTTCTAATCTTGTGTGTGGACTCGACAAGAAGAAGCCACTGAGGGAAAGAAATAATAAGCAGCTGTTTTTTAAAAGCCCGTCGTTCTACAGCAGTAGTAGCCTGAGTGTGATGGGGCTGTTTACGCAATGTGAAATCAGGAATTTTTACTGAAATTTTAGCTAAAGTCTACATTTTTCACTGTGCCAAACATCAGCTTCTGATCCTATGATCCTCGATTGAGGTAGAGAACATGTCCTGAGGTTCCCCATGGTTATATTATTAAAGAATACTTCTGGCTAGGAAAGGATTACCAATTGTATTAATTGCGCCAACAGATAGATTACCCCTTTACTTTGTTTTCCAGGAAGTAACAGTGTTGTTATGTTTTAGTGTATCAATTTGCATACAAAGTGGGTTTGTGAAATTAATGTCCAGCTGTTCTTTTGTAGCTGTTTCAATTTAATACTGTGGCTTTATTGTCAATAAACTTGAGAAAAACGCACGTTATTTTTTGCTTAAACCAGTTATCAGAAATATAAATTATGTTTGCCTTATGAACTTTAAGTTTATGAAAGAGAAAGAAAGAGATTAATATAGATATATAATAATTTTTATGTTGAGGTTCCCTGAGACATGAAAATTATTTCAAGGGTTCCGCGAAGGGTAAAAAGGTTGAGAAACGCTGCTTTAGACTGTTAAAACTGAAACTATTTTATTCTTCCTCTTGATAAATGTGCAGAAGTGGCTTCTATTGAGCAATAAGTAGTGGTGTAACTCAGTGGTTCAGGCAGCGTCTCTGGTGGGAATGAACAAACAACATTTCAGGTTGGGACCCTTTTATTCCCTCCACAGATGCTGGTCGACCCGCTGAGCTACTCCAGCACTTAGTGTTTTGCACAGATCCCAGCATCTGCAGTTCCTTGTGTCTCCACTCTTGACTCTGTTGACAAAAGAAAGCTGTCCGGTAGCGTATCAGTCAATGAGGCGGTTTCGTTTTCTGTTGGTGCATTGTCAGTTGCTCATAAATACATGGTTATTGTTTGTATATTTAGTCTGAAGCATTTTCTCTTGGGCTACTGCTCTTTTGTCTGGCGGGGTGAGGTGGATTAATTTAACAGGTGTTACACAGTCTGGTTGATGTTATGGCAACTGGGTACTGTGATCTCCCAGCGATTGTGTGAGTGCATATGAAACACAGTACAGCAAGCCACAGAGTCGCTTGCAAACACACACTCTTTTTTCAAGATGACGTGGGTCACGGGGAAGTTTGCAGGAGAATGTAATATCTTCAATCGTAACAGGAAATAAGTTGTTTTTTCCTGCTTTTATTTACTAATGGTTTGAAAATACCTTGGTCATGTGACTTTTTTTCTCTCGCTTGGGTGAAAGAAGCAGATGCTAAATTGACTTTCTAACAGTATACACAAGTGTCCTGGTGATTCATTCTAGTGAACACTCAGGCTGTTGTAGAACCGAACACTATATAACCTGCGCGAAAATGTACTGCAGGTGCTGGATAAAATCGAAGGTAGACACAAAATGCTGGAGTAACTCAGCGGGTGAGGCAGCATCTATGGAGAGAAGGAATGGGTGATGTTTTGGGTCTCAAACACAAACAAATATTGTAATGTAAAATTGAGTGTTTGCCATGAAGGTGGAGTTGCCTGTGAGGTGGCAACGCTGGGTTTCCAGCAGTCTCTGTGTATGAGCACTTTGCAGCATCACAACAGGTCAATGGACCCAACTCCTGCTCCCTTGTGCACTCTCTCTCATCTGTTCACATGCTCTCTCTCGTTCGCTCACACGCGCTCTCCCTCTCATTCGCTTACATCTGCTTACTCTCTCTCATCTGCTCACACGCTCTCTTTTTTGCTCCTGTGCTCTCTCTCTCTGGTTTGCTCACACACTCTTATTAGATACATAGATACATAGAAAATAGGTGCAGGAGTAGGCCATTCGGCCCTTCGAGCCTGCACCGCCATTCAATACGATCATGGCTGATCATCCAACTCAGTATCCCGTACCTGCCTTCTCTCCATACCCCCTGATCCCTTTAGCCACAAGGGCCACATCTAACTCCCTCTTAAATATAGCCAATGAACTGGCCTCAACTACCCTCTGTGGCAGAGAGTTCCAGAGATTCACCACTCTCTGTGTGAAAAAGTTTTTCCTCATCTCGGTCTTAAAGGATTTCCCCCTTATCCTTAAGCTGTGACCCCTTGTCCTGGACTTCCCCAATATCGGGAACAATCTTCCTGCATCTTCCTGCATCGGGAACAATCTCCCTCTCTCGCCTCTCTTTTCTGCTCTTGTTCGTTCGCTCTAGTGTGCGCACACACCCTCTCACTCTGCAACATCCGGCCCGTTTATTGTACACACAGTCATGGTAGCAGCAGGCATTGGCTGGCAGGTTGAGGATTCGGCTAGGCTTCTCTCACCAGCTACCTCTCATTGTCTTTAAAAGAATAATTTTTTAGCCTGCAGTGCAGGCTCGAAAGGCCAAATGGCCTTCTCCTGCACCTATTTTCTAAAAGAAAAAATACAGCAGGTTTGACAATGAGCTAAAGGCAAGAAGTGAAGGAAAAGTTAATCAACCAGCAAACGTAATTGTAATATTGTAATAATTGTAATAATAAAATATTAATTGTAATATTCTCCTGATATAAATGCTCATGACAAAATAGTAAGTGCTCAATGGAGCTTTATAAATGGAAATAAAAGATCACAAACGGTTACAAATGGCAGATAACTACATTAACAGCCTGTTTTGCTTGTTTTCAAGCAAACACTTTGTGCCTGGAGGGGAGGATTACATTGTGTAAATTTACATTCCATTGTTCAGTTCAGTATTGCCTGGTAGGACACAGTGCTGGAGTAACTCAGCAGGTCAGGCAGCATCTGTGGAGAACATGGACAGGTGGTGTTTCACAGAGTGCTGGAGTAAATCAGGCAGCATCTGTGGAGAGAATGGATAGAGTGCTGGAGTAACTCAGCGGATCAGGCAGCAACTCTGGAGAACATGGATAGGTGATGTTTTGAGTTGGGACCCTTCTTCAGACTGATTCAGTTCTTCAGACTAAAAAGGGTCCGGACCCTAAACATCACCTATCCATGTTCTCCAGCGATGCTGCCTGACCCGCTGAGTTACTCCAGCACTCTGTGAAACGTCACCTATCCATGTTCTCCACAGATGCTGCCTGTCCCGCTGAGTTACTCCAGAATGTTGTGTCTTCTTTTGTAAACCAGCCTCTGCAGTTCCTTGTTTCTAGTATGTGCGTGTGCGTATTTGACCATAGTGAACGTCACAATTAATTGGAATATTTACACAATGGACCAAGTTTTGAGGTAGATTTGTGGGCTGGGCTGCACAACGCACGATTATTGTCAGAAAGCAAGGGAATGGGTATTCTAGCAAGAGCGGCAACAATAACATGGTCTTTGCATTAAATGTTACTCCATTATCCTGTATCTGTACACTAAATGGCTCGATTGTAATCATGCATTGTCTTTCTGATGTTTCATTTTATATTTGTGCATTCTTATTTTCACAATTGTTTTAAAAATCTGAATTTTGTATTAATATAAACTTTTTTGTTATTCTTAACTTCTGCATTAGTTTTATGAATATTATGAATAATCTTATTTCACTTGCATATTCAAAGCAAGATAGACCTGGATCAAATTTATGAAAATGCGTTCTTAGTCAATTTTTAGGTAAATTTCACAAAATGCTGGAGTAACTCAGCAGGTTGGGCAGCATCTCTGGAGAACACGGATAGGTGAAGTTTCAGGTCTAAATTTAATTGTGAATTTTATAGTTTAGATAAAATTCATTGTGGCACACTGAATTTCTGATGTGATACTTTTACAGTAAATGAATAATAAATAAAAATGGAAAATACTGGGAATTTATTGTATGTGTGTGGAGGGAGAAATCAGTGTCAGTGTCAGAAATGATCTAGTTGCAATGATGAATGCATTGATCTAGGTGATCCCTGGCAGAAGGGGCTTAGTCTGCAGGATGAATGTTGCCAGCAGACATTGAATTGTTGAGTTGTAAAGTATCCAATACAATAAATCTAAATAGACAAAAGACTATAGGTGCAGGAATAGGCCATTTAGCCCTTCGAGCCATTCGATGTGATCATGGCTGATCATCCACAGTCAGTACCCGTTCCTGCCTTCTCCCCATATCCCTTGACTCCGCTATCTTTAAGAGCTCTATCTAACTCTTTCTTGAAAGCATCCAATGAATCGGCCTCCACTGCCTTCTGAGGCAGAGAATTCCATAGATTCATAACTCTCTGGGTGAAAAAGATTTTCCTCATCTCCGTTCTAAATGGCCTTCCCCTTATTCTTAATGGACTCAAAGTGCTGGATTAACTCAGCAGGTCAGGAAGAAGGGTCTCGACCCAAAACGTCACCTATCCATGTTCTCCCGAGGTGCCTCTTTTTGAGGTAATTGCGTATTCCATGTTTTTCTAATTCTCTGCCGCATCCAGAGCTGAGTGAGGTTGACGGAGTGGAGGAGAGTTTGCGGGATGATGTCTACAACCGGTATCGGAGCGAGGGAGAAGAGGATGTCAACAATGGAGTGGCAACAGTTGTGGACCCGTTGCAGATATGTTCCAGGTATGCAGCCGTCCAGCACAGAATGGGCCCCTTGGCCAATGCATTCACGATCACCTTTATGCCCATTTGCACTGATCCCATCTGCCAGCATTACAACTGTATCCTTCTATGCCCTATCTATTTAAGTGTCACCTTAACCATAAGGCCTATGATACCCCGATCATGGGAAAACAACTTTGATTTTGTACCGTTATGCCCCTTTCATAATCTTTTATACTCATGTCAGGTCATCCCTCGGCCTCCTTTGCTCCAGGGGAAACAAGGCCAGCCTATCCAATCTCACCCCATAACTAACCCATCCCAGTGAATCTTCTCTGCTGTCTCTCCAGTGGTGAATCTCTTCCGTTCCAAAGTCCCTCAACGTTGCTCCCAGAGCCTGGGAATTGTATTAGGAAAAGGTAGACAAAAATGCTGGAGAAACTCAGCGGGTGAGGCAGCATCTATGGAGCGAAGGAAATAGGCGACGTTTCGGGTCGAGACCCTTCTTCAGAAGGATCTCGACCCGAAACGTCGCCTATTTCCTTCGATCCATAGATGCTGCCTCACCCGCTGAGTTTCTCCAGCATTTTTGTCTACGTTTGATTTTCCAGCATCTGCAGTTCCTTCTTAAATATTAGGAAAAGGTTCTGTTTCTCAACACAAAAGTTCAGTACCAATTACAGAGAATCATTTTAATCAGCTGTCCCAACCTAAAAAGCCACCCTTCCGTCACCCTTCCTTTTTTTTCCAGAGGTGCTGCCTGAACCGCTGAGTTGCTCGAGCTAGAAAATGCAATTTTGTTCAAACCAAGCTGTTTGACTGACAATAAAAGGCATTCTATTCTATTCTATTCTATTCTCTTTGTGTCATATCGTTGTCTTTAGCAGTTATCCCTCTGAGGTTGGAAGAAATGAGTTCAAAGAACTGAGCACAAAGCCTTATGCATCTGCATTATCTTGCGTCTGAAACTAATAATTGATACTTGTTGACTCTGAACTTTTTTTTCTCGTGAAAATGCACGAGACTTCAGATATGTCGCGGTTATAATGTGTGGAGGTGTTTCAGAATTCCGGTTTTAATTCCGGTGATGAAGATCTTGTTCTGGATGTAGCGGGTCAGTAAAGAACAATGAATGGAAGAGGGAATATGGAGGAAAGTGAATGGTGTTTGGTCCATGGGTTTTTCTTCAAGGTCATTAGGACCCAAAGGTTTTTTAGTTATGATATGATGTAATATGAAGGCTTGGATTTTTTTAATTGTACGTTTGAACGTTATTTCCTCAGTTCCTCGGTGGAAATAGGGCATCAGTTGGCAATCATTGGAGACGAGCTCAATCATCAAAAGAACAGACAATTCCAAGGTGCCGGCATCTACCTTCCCCTCGCATTCCAATGTGGATGCGAATCTTTCCGCAGAGCTGCTGAAAGGTTCGTTTTACAACTTATATCCCCGGTCAAATATCTTCAGAATTGAACATAGCAATGGCTTCTCTCTTTAGTTTAGTCGTGTCCATCTAGAGGCTAACCATAAGACACACACCCAGGTCTGATCACCCTGCGATGGGCCTGCCTCGACTGAGGGTGTCTTGTGATAAAAGGCCGAAACACCCAGTGACGTTGAGGTACACAACTGAAGATGTGTCTGATTGGTAGCAAAATCACCTAATGGTCACCCCCAAGAATGTCAATTGTGGTGAAAAATCTTAGGGATTGTAACATCTAGTCCTACTAATCAATCAAACAAATGTTATCATATTTACTGAGGTACAGTGAAAAACTTTTTTGTTGTTAGGCAGTTCTTACAACTTAAGTTGTCAATAATGCACTCCTAACACAACCTTGCAATAAATTAGCCATGATCGAATGGCAGAGCAGACTTGATGGGCTGAATGGCCTAATTCTGTTCCTGTATCTTATAGTCTTTATACTCCATTGGGCTGCTCCATTGGGCTCCATTGGTGCTAAATTATTCCATCATATTTTCATACTTTGTGAAGAAAACTTCAAACATAACTAAAGGTGATGGAATGATGTTAAAAACAATGCATAGATCATATCAAAGGCAGTGAAGAAAGCAAATGGTATGTTGGCTTTCATAGCAAGAGGATTTGAGTATAGGAGCAGGGAGGTTCTACTGCAGTTGTACAGGGTCTTGGTGAGACCACACCTGGAGTATTGCGTACAGTTTTGGTCTCCAAATCTGAGGAAGGACATTATAGCCATAGAGGGAGTGCAGAGAAGGTTCACCAGACTGATTCCTGGGATGTCAGGACTTTCATATGAAGAAAGACTGGATAGACTTGGCTTATACTCGCTAGAATTTAGGAGGTTGAGAGGGGATCTTATAGAAACGTACAAAATTCTTATGGGGTTGGACAGGCTAGATGCAGGAAGATTGTTCCCGATGTTGGGGAAGTCCAGGACAAGGGGTCACAGCTTAAGGATAAGGGGGAAATCCTTTAAGACCGAGATGAGGAAAAACTTTTTCACACAGAGAGTGGTGAATCTCTGGAACTCTCTGCCACAGAGGGTAGTTGAGGCCAGTTCATTGGCTATATTTAAGAGGGAGTTAGATGTGGCCCTTGTGGCTAAAGGGATCAGGGGGTATGGAGAGAAGGCAGGTACGGGATACTGAGTTGGATGATCAGCCATGATCATATTGAATGGCGGTGCAGGCTCGAAGGGCCGAATGGCCTACTCCTGCACCTATTTTCTATGTATCTATGTATATGAAAACCTCTTTTACAAAGACTATTTTCGAAAGCTCAACCACATAATTTAATGACTATTATTAATGCAGTGACATTTAGGTTTACGTTTATTATTGTCACTTGACCTGGGGTACAGTGGAAAGCTCTGTTCTGCATGCTGCTGAGAGAATGGAGTGGCTACACTTCTATACTTTGGAGTTTAGAAGGATGAGAGGGAGTCTTATTGAAACATATAAGATTATTAAGGGTTTGGACGCACTAGAGGCAGGAAACATGTTCCCGATGTTGGGGGAGTCCAGAACCAGGGGCCACAGTTTAAGAATAAGGAGTAAGCCATTTAGAACGGAGAGGAGGAAACACTTTTTCTCACAGAGAGTTGTGAGTCTGTGGAATTCTTTGCCTCAGAGGGTGGTGGAGGCCGGTTCTCCAGATACTTTCAAGAGAGAGCTAGATAGGGCTCTTAAAGATAGCGGAGTCAGGGTATATGGGGAGAAGGCAGGAATGGGGTACTGATTGGGGATGATCAGCCATGATCACATTGAATGGCGGTGCTGGCTCGAAGGGCCGAATGGACTACTCCTGCACCTATTGTCTACTGCATACTATCCAAATAGATCAGATACACCAAACACTGATACACATCAGTTCAAACCCGAGTATCATAGATGGAGCAAAGGGGAAGATACAGAGTGCAGAATATAGTCTCGTGGTGATTTATGTAAAAGTATAACTGATTTAAGAGTTTTGTTCTGTTAACAATTTTGAACTGCATAGGTTATTTGATAACGACATAAACTGGCGTCAAACAATCACTCTGCTGAGTTTCGGCTACAAGACTGCGAGGTACTTCTATCGTGGGGGACTGATGGAATCTTTTGGCAGAGTTACAGAACACGTGGCAAAGATTCCAGCAAAGAATCCAATCACTCGATGGGTTGCAGAGTGCGGAGGCTGGGTGAGTGCACGTCATGGTATCGGTAACTTGCGGGTGATTGAAATTCTGCCTCACATTTGTTTGTCAATTGAGAAATTGTGGGGGGGAGTGGGACTAATTCTATACAGCGAGTTGTAAACATGGGTTAAATATCAGAGTTGAAAAGGTTTAGATTTTAGGGAATCCTGTTGAGCAAACATATTGAGTTGCCATTTTTAAGTATCCAATGTTGTCACCGGAATACCTATATCATATTAGCAAATGGAGGTGGGGCCGTTACTTTGCAAAGGGAAATGGTCACAAAGGTACACACTTTGTGGTGGCACGGTGGCGCAGCGGTTGAGTTGCCGCCTCACAGCTCCAGAGACCTGGGTTCGATCCCAACTACGGGTGCTGTCTGTACGGAGTTTGTACGTTCTCCCCGTCGTGAGCGCGTGGGTTTTCTCCGAGATCTTCGGTATCCTACCACCCGCCTAAGACGTACAGGTATGTAGGTTAATTGGCTTGGTGTATGTGCAAATTGTCCCTAGTGTGTAGGATAGTGTTAATGTGTGGGGATCGCTGGTCGATATGGACTCGGTGAGCCGAAGGGCCTGTTTCCGCGCTGTATCTCTAAAACTAAAAAACTGAAACTAAATAGTAGAACAAAGAGAGAGGTTGAGCTCTGGCTGTGGTCATTCTGCAGCGTTGAGCAGGTCAAGAGTAATGACCTGGCTTCAGCTGCTGGATCTGGTTATGTCATAAATGACTGTTGTGGGCAGCTTTGTCAGCAGAGGCAGGTTGGGCCGAAGGGCCTGTTTCCATGCTCTATGACTCTTTGACCTTTGAAAACTTGTTGCTGGGACTGGCCTTTGCACCACCTATTAAGTGTCCCTGGTGAAAACCATGGGCTTGCTTTATCATCGAGGTCAATGCTCCCTCTTGAATGAACGGGTTTGCAGTACGTACATCTCCCACCCATGACATAACATTGAGGGGGAGATGTAAAGTGTCATTCAACCCAGGTCTTTATTGCTGCAAACCAGCATTTACAGGTCCATCCATAGTGCTTTATTGTCACTTGTGCAAAACACAGTGAAATTATTTTCCAGTCGTCAAATTTGGCACCATTTCCAAAGTCCAGTCTGCATCTTGTGGAAACATAAACAAATAGGTACAGGCGTAGGCCATTCGGCCCTTCGAGCCAGCACCGCCAATCAGTATGATCATGGCTGATCATCTAAAATCAGTACCCCGTTCCTGCTTTTTCCCCATATCCCTTGATTCCTTTAGTCCCAAGCAGTGACGGAAATCGCTATCAAAATATGGAGGGGACTGGCGGACACAATTTCTTGGCGGCCGCGCGCGCATGCACACACTCACACACACACACACGCGAGGCTTCGAAGGCTTCTGCCGTGGGCCCTGTGAACGGTAATTACAGCTCAATCCAGCGCTAAATGCAGCTCAACTCTGGTTGTCTAGCCGGGTTAACCTACAGCCCTGCCTGGACTGACGGAATACCAGTCCGGAGCCGTGGAGCTAGCTCTGCTTCTCCGCACTGGCTGTAAGCCTGGGCCATATTTCCCTTAAGTCCAGGCAGGGCTGTAGGTTAACCCGGCGGGACAGGCAGAGTTGAGCTGGGTTTAGCGCTGCTTCTCTGCGCTGGCTGTGGGCCTGGGGACATCACGCCCGTCTGACTCCCGATGACTCTGGCCACTCGGGTGGGGACGGGGATGTTCCAGTGGTGGTTCGCAGCGATTGCAGCGCCGGAGAGCCGGCCAGGATCGATCCTGGCTGCGGATGAGGCACAGGTCTGTGTCCAGTGCTGCCTTTGTGACCCTATGACCTGGGCAGGTCTTCCTCCTCCAATCACCGCACTCGATCCTCAGTCCCACCTCCCTACTTCCGCCTCTGACCGACACCTCCCTCCTCCAATCATCACGCTGAATCATCGTGTCCCGCCCCCATTGCCTGCTGACCGACGTCTCTCTCGTCCAATCGGCGCCCTCGATCAGCAGTCCCACCCCCACTGTCTCGTGGAAAGTGGAGATTTCACCGGGTTTTAAAATCCGGATTGCAAAGAATGGGGGATGGGTCATCCCCCACCTCTCAAAACAGAGGGGGGATATGTCCCCCCTGACCACCCCCCGGGATTTCCGTCACTGGCCCCAAGAGCAGAATCTAATTCTCTTTCTCTTGAAATGGAGCAGCACCTGGTCCAGGCAAGTCCCTGGAATGTCCAGTGTAATGACGTTACGTGTTTCCCCCTTGCAACTCAGCCCGATACTGACACAAGTATATTAATAGTGAATAATCGAGGACAAAGTCACTTGATAATGGAGGTGAGGAGGAATTTATTTAGCCAGAGGGTGGTGAATCTGTGAAATTCATTGCCACAGATGGCTGTGGAGGCCAAGTCTATGGGTACTTTTACGCAGGAGATTGATACAGGTGTCAGGGGTTATGGGGTGAAGGCAGGAGAATGGGGTTGAGTGAGAAAGATAGATCAGCCATGATTGAATGGTGGTACAGACTTGATGGGCCGAATGGCCTAATTCTGCTCCTGGAACTTATGAACTTCTGTTTTCTGGTCTGGTTGTTGGTAACGTTTACCGTAACCTTTCACATAGTCTGCTCCTGGGGTGGGCTGGGGGTTGTGGGTGACAACTATTGAGTGTTGATTTTGTTTACGTTGCCATCTCTGTCTTTTGAAAGTGTCTATGTGCATTTACTTAAACATTATTTCTTGTAATTGTGCTAAACGTTCTCCTGAACTTGCGGGAGTTTGGATGGGCAAATAGTGGCAGTTCTGTGGAAACGCTCTAGCCCTTATAAATCAAGTTCCAAACCAGAGGAACTACAAACTGTTGAAAACCCAATAACAGAGTGGATGCAGTCTGCAAGGCGTGGTTTGAGTCTGAAGAAGGGTCTCGACCCGAAACGTCACCGATTCCTTCTCTCCAGACATGCTGCCTGACCCACTAAGTTACTCCAGCTGACATTGACCCACTGAAGTTGCTTGTCCCACTGAGTTACCCCACAGACATGCTGCCTGGCCCACTGAGTTACTCCAGCTTTTTGTGCCTGTCTAAGGTTTGTTAATGTGAGCTTATTTTTCTTGTTGTTTTGCAGACCACTGCCCTTACCCTGGAGAAAGCCACCCTGAAATGGCTGCTTGGGATCTTGGTGGTTGCCATGCTGGCTGTGGCAATTGTCCACAGGATTTACCAGCTCTGAGCCCTGGCCGGTGCTGGATCGTCAAAGCTGGCCTTGACCAAGCATTGCCTTCGTTCCACCCAGGTGGTGGATCTTTTTTTTATTGTCCAACTTGAAAAACAGAAATAATTTTTTCTAAATCTTTTTAGATATTTAAGATTTTTTTGGGAAAAGTGCTGGGCCACACATGTTTTCTAAACTTTTATAAGTATAATATAATTAAACTATGTCCGACTGTTACTGGTAACGGTCTGCATTGATTGCTTAGACGGGTGTTTGCGGTAGATTTTCATATTGTTTTCTATGTTGCAGTGATGAACATGGTTATATCATTGCATTAGAATTAGCAGATACAGAAACACTAACATATATGTTTGAGATTATGTCCACTTCCAGGCATTTGTCCATTTTGGGAAAAATGTCATTGTTTTTTTGTGAACAGTGTTTTTTACTTGATTTGATGCTAGTATGAATCCATCCAGATGTTATTTTGAACCTCGCATGTTTAACTGATGAGAGCAGGGCAGTTTGGCCATTGAGAGGGTGCAGTGGGCAGTAGACGGTAGTTGACAGTCACGGTGGCGCAGCGGTAGAGTTGCTGCCTTACAGCAAAATACAGCACCAGAGACCCGGGTTTGATCCTTACTACGGGTGCTGTCTATGTGGAGTTTGTACGTTCTCCCCGTGATCTGCGTGGGTTTTCTCCGATTTCTTCGGTTTCCTCCCACACTCCAAAGACGTACAGGTTTGTAGGTTCATTGGCTTGATAAAATGTAAAAAAAAATTGTCCAGTGCTGATTGATGCTCTACCTAGAGCTGTTCAACGTACTACATCCAGATCCAGAATAGAATACAACCTCCGTTGCATTGTTGCCTGGGTGTGGGGGAGGTCTGGGATTTAATTCCTGCCATCGAGGTTGTAATCCAATATGTTTAGGAGTTAAAGCGTCTCCAAACCACCCCCCTAAACCGGGAGTGCACTTTACCGTTCTCCCCTCCGTCCTGCACTCACCCGGGAGCTGTTAAACACCCCCCATCCAACCTCACTGGGTAAATGCAGTTATACCTATAATGTTATCTTGGCTGTTTGTATTTGCCATCTATTTCATTGGATTTACAATGGTGCCCATTTGATTGCATTTTGTGTTCAGACTGCAGAACCACTGAATTGATTTCTAAATTTCAATCTTTCAACAGAATTGTATGCTGCATTAAATGCATTTTCTATTGCTCGACTCACTTTACTGAATCACTTTTTGCGTTTCCTCTCCTTATTTCTGTCTGACTCCTGCCAGCCAAAGCAGTTACAGCATAGACATGGTTTGAGATGTTCTTTGACTAATGGAATGTGCAGCATCTCAGACTGACACCCTTCCTTCCAGAGATGCTGCTTGTCCCGCAGTTACTCCAGCACTTGTGGGGAGCTCTGCCCTCACTGGATACTTTCAAGGGAGAGCAAGATAGGGCTCTTAAAGATAGTGTAGTCGGGGGATATGGGGAGAAGGCAGGAACGGGGTACTGATTGGGGATGATCAGCCACGATCACAGTGAATGGCGGTGCTGGCTCGAAGGGCCAAATGGCCTACTCCTATACCTATTGTCTAATGTATATTAACCAACGCATACCTTTGTATATGAGAGGGCATAGAGGTCTGAAACCAGGCCATAACGACGTTCTATTTGCTATGAGTGATATGAATTCGGAAGGTTCAATTTTCTAAACGGGCAGAATCTTCTGTAACGAATGACCATTTTCACAAAAAGTGATTCTACATTTGCTGGCCCGAATGCAATGTAAACTGTATTTAAAGGAATGTGCTTTTTTTAAACTGATAAACACCATCTTGATGTAGATAAATAAGTGTTGCAGGATGCATCAGTTGCCACCAATTGCTGAGAAGATAACTTGTACGATCATTAAACGTGAAAGAGCTGTATGTTCCATTATGTATTTCATTCATGATCCTTTGAATACTGAAACAAAGGACAAAGGACATTTATTTGTCACGTACACCAATTGGTGTAGTGAAATTTGTCTTGCCATGCAGCACACAGATAAAGTTAAAGACACAACATTAAAGAATTTAACAATAAACATAAAAAACATCCCCCCACAATGGTTCCCATTATGAGGGAAGGCACAGAGTCCAGTCCCCATCCGCTTGTCCACCCATAGTCGGGCCTATTGAGGCCTCCGCAGTCGCAGCTACGGGGCCCGATGTTTCAGGCCCTTCTTCGCCGGGTGATGGTGCTCCGGCGTCGGGAGAATCCTCTCAGCGGCTTGGGACCACTGGAGCGGCCTCTACCTTGCCAGAAACTGTTGACAGTGGTGAATTGAAGACTAAGATCTTTGACAGGGTATCTTTGCTGAACAAAGAGAAAGTAATTAAATATAAAATAATTATGAAGAAGGGTCCTGATCCAAAACACCGCCTGTCTGTTCCCCCCCACAGATGCTGCTTGACCTGCTGAGTTACTCCAGCAGTTTGTGTTTTAATGAAATATAAATTCATTTTTTGAGGTTTTAAACAATAACGAGATGATAGACTTCAGAAGAAATGGTTGAATTGTATCATTATTTTAAGAAAATACTTTGTTTTTCACATGGGATGGGAGTTCTAACAGAGCATAGAGTTTCTCTGTTTAAGAAGGAACTGCAGATGTTGGAAAATCGAAGGTAGACAAAATTGCTGGAGAAACTCAGCGGGTGCAGCAACATCTATGGAGCGAAGGAAAAAGGCGACGTTTCAGGTCGAGACCCTTGCTGCCTCAAGATGCTGCCTCACCCGCTGAGTTTCTCCAGCATTTTTGTCTACCATCGAGTTTGTCTAGCTTAGTTTAATGGTTGAAAAATGTCTCAATTATTCTATGATTAAGTCCCATTTCAGAATTTGATCGTCATTTAAGATGACCCAATTTCCCAGGACGGAAAAATCCAAGACTAGAGGGCTTAGCTTTAAGGTGAGATGGGCAAAGTTTCAAGGGGATTTACAGGCCTGTTTTGTTTTTTTACAGAGGGTGGGTGCCTGGAACATGCTGCCAGGGGTGGTGGTGGAGGCAGATACAATAGTGGTGTTTAACAGGCTTATGGTTATGTAGAGGCAGAGATGAGAGTTGATCTTGGCATCGTGTTCAGCACGGACATTGTGGGCCGAAGGGTCATTCTATGTTCTATGATTCACCAGTGCATTGATAAGGAAGCAGGGTTCCAACCCAAGCATCACCTGCACTTATTAAGGCCGATCTGTAATGATGCTACGTGCTTATATTGTGGTATTAGAACTGATAGTCACAAGTCAAGTCAAGTCACGTTTATTTATATAGCACATTTAAAAAACAACTCTCGTTGGCCAAAGTGCTTTACATTTGTTATAAGAATAGTATAAACAAACAAACTACATACATATATACATGTAGCCCTCGCTCAGAGGATGTCAAGAAAGGCTTGGGAGAATAGATAAGTTTTTAGTCTTGACTTAAAGGAGTCGATGGAGGGGGCAGTTCTGATGGGAAAGGAAATGCTGTTCCACAGTCTAGGAGCTGCAAACGCAAAGGCGCGGTCGCCCCTGAGCTTATGCGTAGACGGCGGGATCGCACAGGGAGCCAGTGGAGAGAGGCCAGGATCGGGGTGATGTGGTCCCTTTTTCGGGTGCCCGTCAGGAATCTCGCTGCGGCGTTTTGGACCAGTTGCAGGCGGGACAGGGAAGATTGGCTGATGCCAGTGTAAAGGGAGTTGCAGTAATCTAGGTGGGAGGAGATAAATGTGTGGATGATCTTTTTGAGGTCATCAAACTGGAGGAATTGTTTTATTTTAGCTATCGTCCGAACCTGAAAGAAGCTAGCTTTTACCACGGCATTGACTTGTTTGTCAAATTTTCTCATTTGATGATTTTCCCACATCTATTTATTCTCTGCACCCTGAAACACAGTTACGTTCACAGAGTTTCCAAAAAATGACACAACCAAGATATCAATTTTATTTCAGGAGTGATTGTATCTTAAACAAAATAATTGTTTGACGTTACATTGTAAGTCCCTTTTTTGTAAAGTTAGTAACTGAATATATTTATCAGTGCACAGAGATTAATAAAGGCACCTTTGGTCAGACCACTCACTCTAAAGTGAACCTTTACACACAAGCTTCAAAGAAGCAGAGATAATGTGAGTGGATGAGGAGAGGGTGTTTCCACTAATGGGAGAGTTTCAGACCAGAGGCCATAGCCTCAGAATAAAAGGACATACCTTAAGAAATGAGATGAGGAAGTTGGTGAATCTGTGGAATTCATTGCTCCAGAGGGCTGTGGAGGACAGCAATTGATTATTTTTAAGGTGGAGATTGACAGATTATTGATTAGTACGGGTGTCAGGGGTTATAGGAGAAGGCAGGAGAATGGGGTTAGGAGGGAGAGATAGATCAGCCACGATTGAATAGTGCAGTCGACCTTAGAAACAGAAAATAAGTGCAGGAGGAGGCTATTCGGCCCTTCGAGCCAGCATTCATTGTGATCATGGCTGATCGTCCCCAATCAATAACCGGTGCCTGCCTTCTCCCTAAATCCTTTGATTCCACTAGCCCCTAGAGCTTTATCTAAAGGGCTTGTCCCACTTACGTGTCCTTGGCACGCAAATTACGTGACCCCGTGGTCGCGTTGAGGCGCACGGGCATCGTATGGCCGCGCGGGGCCCGTCCCACAGGCGTATGGAGTTGTGTGCGACATCGCGCGGGTCTCCGAAATTTTTGTAGCGAACGGAATCTTCGCACGCCAACGGCTTGTCGCGGAACTGACGGCCAAAGTGGGACAGGCCCAAGACCCTGGCGCGACGCAACATCTCACCTCCAATAGCAGCAGAAAAAGGCAAACGATCGCCGAACTCGGCCTGGGGCTCACGGCCGTTGCGGTCCGGATCCGCCCCCACTAATACTCCCAGAACTGGCCAAGAAAATTGAAGATAGACACAAAATGCAGGAGTAACTCAGCGGGACCGGCAGCATCTCTGGAGAGAAGCAATGGGTGAGGTTTCGGGTCAAGACCCTTCTTTCCAGACTGAAGAAGAGTCTCGACACGAAACGTCACCCATTGCTTCTCTCCACAGATGCTGCCCGGTCCCGCTGAGTTAATCCAGCTTCGTGTCCATCTTCAAATGACGTCACACGCTCCAGACGGCTGTGCGGACGCATGTAATCGCGCGCGACCGTCGCGGGACCACGAGGTCGCGTAATTTGCCTGCCAAGGACACGTATGTGGGACAGGGGCTTAATTCTCTCTTAAATCCATCCAGTGATTTGGCTCCCACTGCCCTCTGGCAGGGAATTCCATAAATTTACAACTCTCTGGGTGAAAACGTTTTTTCTCACCTTAAATGGCCTCCCCTTTATTCTAAGACTGTGGCCCTGGTTCTGGACTCGCCCAAACTCCATCTAAACTCATCCTTCTAAACTCCAGTGAATACAAACCTCGTCTTTTCAATCTTTCCTCATATGACAGTCCCGCCATCCCAGGGATCAATCTCGTGAACCTACGCTGCACTGCCTCAATCACAAGGAGGTCCTTCCTCAAATTAGTGAGACCAAACTGCACACAATACTCCAGATGTGGTCTTACCAGAGCCCTATACAACTGCAGAAGAACCTTGATGGGCTGAATGGCCTGATTTTGCTTTTAGCACTTATGAACATCTTATGAGCGGGTCATGGAGTTGACGTGGGTGTAGATGGAGGCCAGATACCATCAGTACTGCATTGGAGCCAGTTGGGGACTTGTGCAAGGAGCAGCCTAGGGGTTTGCTGAAGGTGCCCTCACCACAGGGGACGTCTATTCTCATCCCATCACGCTGCAAGCACATGAACTGATGTCTATTTATGCTTTTTGCAAATTAGTTCTGCTATAAAATATGCGGAACAATCGTAACATTATGTCCACGGTGTGTGTGAAACTTACTATGGCTGATTAATTACTGCTTCAATTCATTTGTTTTATTTACATAAATGTTTCAAAATAAGGAATTTTAAAGTTTATAACTTTGTGATGTGTTAGCTCCTGCTTCGATTAGTGTGTGGCACTCCCTTTGTAGAACATGGGCCATTGCAGACGCAGAGTACTGGAGTAACTCAGTGGGTCAGGCGGCATCTCTGGAGAACGTGGATGGGTGATGCTTCTGGTCGGGACCCTGCTCCATGTGTCTTTCCTTGGTAAACCAGCATCTGCAGTTCTTTGTTCGCACTATACCCGTGCCGAACATGATGCCAAGTTAAACTAATCTCGTGATCCATATCCCTCCATTCCCTGTATACCCGTGCGCCTATATACCGTGCGCCTATATACCGTGCGCCTATATTTAGACTTAGACTCCTTTATTTGTCATTCAGACCTTTCAGTCTGAACGAAATTTCGTTGCCTGCAGTCATACATATAATAAATAACAAAACACACAATAAACACACATTAACATCCACCAATAAACACACATTAACACCTCCTCACTGTGATGGAGGCAAAAGTCTTCAAGTCTCTGTCTCTGCCTATATACCCATCATGTGCCTATATACCCGTGCGCCTATATACCCATCATGCGCCTATATACCCATCATGCGTCTATATACCCATGCGTCTATATACCCATGCGCCTATATACCCGTGCGTCTATATACCCATCATGCGCCTATATACCCATGCGTCTATATACCCGTGTGCCTATATACCCGTGCGCCTATATACCCGTGCGCCTATATACCCATCATGCGCCTATATACCCATCATGCGTCTATATACCGTGCGTCTATATACCCATGCGTCTATATACCCATGCGCCTATATACCCGTGCGTCTATATACCCGTGCGTCTATATACCCATCATGCGCCTATATACCCATGCGTCTATATACCCGTGTGCCTATATACCCGTGCGCCTATATACCCGTGCGCCTATATACCCATCATGCGCCTATATACCCATCATGCGCCTATATACCCATGCGTCTATATACCCATGCGCCTATATACCCATGCGCCTATATACCCGTGCGCCTATATACCCGTGCGCCTATATACCGTGCGTCTATATACCGTGCGTCTATATACCCGTGCGCCTATATACCGTGCGTCTATATACCCGTGCGCCTATATACCCGTGCGCCTATATACCCATGTGCCTATATACCGTGCGTCTATATACCGTGCGTCTATATACCCGTGCGCCTATATACCCGTGCGCCTATATACCCGTGCGCCTATATACCGTGCGTCTATATACCGTGCGTCTATATACCCGTGCGCCTATATACCCATGTGCCTATATACCCATCATGTGCCTATATATTACTGCGTCTATATACCGTGTGCCTATATACCCATGCGCCTATATACCCATCATGTGCCTATATACCCGTGCGCCTATATACCCATGCGCCTATATACCGTGCGCCTATATACCCATGAGCCTATATACCCATGCGTCTATATACCCATCATGTTCCTGTCTAAAAGCCTCCTAAACACCACTATTGTATCTGCCTCCACCACCATATGGTTCCTGGTGTTGCCGGACATGCCCTCGGGCAGGGACTTGCCAACCAGCCAGCGTGAGTGTCCCGGGAGCCGGGGCCGATGGTGTGATGCCCGGCGGCCGCGGGCACTGGAAGTGAGGGTGTTGTGGCCGCACTGATCGATGATTGTGTGTGTGTCCGCGGATCTTTACTCCGGGCTAAGCAGGAATCGCCGCCACTTCGCTGCCAGACGTCCATTCCTTGGCCCAGAGCTCCCGATATCACGTCCACTCCCAGAAGCAGAGTTTGCGCCACCTCCTTTCCCTGGAGCCGCCGAGTCCGTCACCGGCGATCAATTGGACCAACCGCTCACCCAGTGTTTCTGCAGAGTCTCAATGAATCCATCTGTGGGTGGGACAGGAGAGGGCTCATTAACCCGTGTGGGACAGGGCGAGATAGCGTTCATTAACCCGTGTGGGACAGGGTGGGATAAGACTCATTAACCCGTGTGGGACAGGGTGGGATAGCGCTCATTAACCCGTGTGGGACAGGGTGGGATAAGACTCATTAACCAGGGTGGGATAGCGTTCATTAACCCGTGTGGGACAGGGTGGGATAAGACTCATTAACCCGTGTGGGACAGGGTGGGATAGCGCTCATTAACCCGTGCTGGACAGGGCGAGATAGCGCTCATTAACCCGTGTGGGACAGGGTGGGATAAGACTCATTAACCCGTGTGGGACAGGGTGGGATAGCGCTCATTAACCCGTGCTGGACAGGGTGGGATAGCGCTCATTAACCCGTGCTGGACAGGGTGGGATAGCGCTCATTAACCCGTGTGGGACAGGGTAAATGAGTGGTGGTGAAACTGCAGGACAGCGTGAGATGGTAATGGGTCTAATTAAACCGGGACGGTGTGAGATAGGTCTGATTAAACTGCGGAACCGTGTGAGATGGGTCAGATGAAACCGCGCGGAACAAGTTAAAATTATGAAGCTGTGGGCCAGCGTGGGGTGGGA